>JABUQX010064035.1:0-15000 GCA_015478945.1 Trachelipus rathkii
AGAGAGAGATGATATAATCCTCAATATCCAACTATATGTACTATCCTCGATACAGGTCTGGGTAATCACTCTATAATCTTCACAAATTATACATAACTAAAATAATTATACATAAAGAATTATATTCTATATATGGCAAAATATTATATCTTATAGAGTCACTATATAGAGGAAACTTTAACTGCTATATATACATATATATCTAAATAACAGCTTACAATAAATAATACCAATAAAAAATTAATTTTATATATCGAGTCCGCCATCTTGGATATCGTATTACTTTTATATGAACAATGAATATATTATATAAAACTATTATTATATATATAATATAGTAGTATATATCATATGTAACCACCCTACATCCAGCTATATAATTTATACTATACCTTACAAGAGACACACTGAGTTATACAATACATAACTACTTTTATATATATATATATATTAACCTGAGCTCCCTCCTCACTACTAGTACTCACTATACTATATATTCATGGACACTCTTTCATAAATCATACTAATTACCTACCTACTATACCGTTACTATATATATATATATACTATATTATAATGGGAGTAGGCAGGGGGGCGAAGGGGGGCCGTTGCCCGCTAATCCTCTAAGGCGAAATACAAATAAATGAACCTTCACATATTTTTCTCAGACGACGTTTTTAAGGGTTTTATTAGTAGAAAAACTGAAAAAATACAGTCATCGATATATAATGCAAGGAGTAATTTCTAATTCTGAGTGGTAATTTTAAACATAGCATTTTTCTATAAGGTTTTTATTGTGTTTGTCATTTTCATATTTGGCTTGAAGTCAACTAGTTCTCTCCGCTAGAACTCTCTAGTATGGTCGATTAGCGTTTGGCGGCCCACCAAGCTGCTATATATACTATTATCCATATATTACCCTAGTAACCCACTAAAACTCATAATTTACCTAACATACTTCTTCACTTTAATAACATATAATATTTCTAATATATATATATTGACTTAACTATATTATACATATATATATATTAAATTCATAATATTATAATATATATATACTCACTAGCTTTAATTAAGCCTATATAGTATATATTTATAAAACTATTATTTTATAGTATTGTCTCCTTAACCAAAATTATCGTATTCATATTTATATTTTATAAACATATAATTATTCTCTCACTATATCATCATATAATACTCACTGGTAATAATATCAAACATAAAAACGTCTCTATATATATATATATATACCTAACGATAAAGGTAATATGCGGAATTATTTACCCAATCACTATCCTACTATACTCAATAGATTTGTGAGTGCGGACTCAAGCCTATTCTGCCCCGGCAAAAAATGAAATCCTGCCTACGCCAGTAGTATACATCAGAATATACAAAGATTTATCATATATATCATATATATACACTCACTTTACTATACTACACATAATCCTTTAAAAATTATTTGATCATATCTATAAACTACTAAGTTATTTTATATAATATATAATATAAATAATATATATAATAGGGATCAATACAATATAAATTATTATAGGTCATTATATATAGGTGAGTGAGGTCACTTCAAGCCTTGCACCATTTCGCGCACCCCGAAATGCACCCACATATCATAATTATTCCCATGTATTATTAAATATATTACTAATATATATATTTATAGATATATACTAATTATATTATATATAAATTAATTATATTATTATATTATTTATACTATTATATATACAGTATTATATTTAGTATTTATTAGACTGAGTGAGAAAGTATGGCCTTTTACTCTTACTCTATATAGAAAATTTTCTTATATTAAATTAGAATACTGGGACATATTATATATATATATATATATATATATAATATATATATAGTAGTATAGACGTTAGCCTTTATTTATAACTTTTTGTGCCTCTAATTTTATACCTATATAAATCAATAAACGGAAAAGAGTCTTTTTTTCAATACTATGTAATTCTGGCTTGCAGATATTACTCAGTGAAGAGAAATCTCAGGACTCTTGCTAAACAGACACAAAAGAGTTAAACCAAAATTATAAACTTTAATTATCCATAACAATTTTAAATAATATTATATTCTAGATTTATTTTATCTTTTATTTTACGAGATAACATAATTGCCAACCTAAATGTTCTTACAAATCGAGTGTGTCTTACATTGCACCTAATCGTCACCAATGCTCCTTCAACTTTCGTTTTAGAAAATATCGTAAACCAAAACGTTTCCTCAATTTAATTATAATATCTTTTTATCTCTTATCAAAATAGCAACTGCTTAAATTTGAGCTATCAGTTTCTTATAAATAACACAGAAGAAAGCATTAGTAATCTATGGCTCGAAACTTCTAGACATGTTCTATAAATATAAATTATGTGGCCACGTATAAGACGTCAATTAGTCGTAAATTTTCAAATTAACTAAGCCTAACTATCAGCTAGAAGATTGCGAGCCTATCAAAAAGCACATGGCAATCTTCACTTTGAAGCTTAATACTCCACATCTCCTCTAAACCAGAGAAATGCAGTACCATCAGAGATCACTCGTATTTACACAAAGTTAACCCTAATTATCATCTTCAGTACTATTCTACATAATGAGGATGATGGATAAATTTATTAAAATCTTCATAAAGCAACATCTTGTGGTCCGATATGGTTATTTTCTTTTGATCCTTCACATACCATATGATTTACTCATCTCTCTCTTCATCTATCTCTCTCTCTCTCTCTTCTCTCATCCTTCACTCCTCTCTCTCTCTCTCTCTCTCTCTCTCTCGGGTACTTCTCTTTCTCAATCGATCTCTCCTCGTCCCTCTCCACGGTCATCATATAACTGGGTCTTTGGAAATCCGAAAAACCTTATTTATTAAGACGCGGTTGGCGGCAATACCCGAAACCACATCTCATGTTTGTCGCGCGTGCCCTTCTACGTCTCTCCTCTCTTTTCTACCTCTCTCGTGCATTTAACCCTCTCTCTCTCTCTAATATAATTTTTAATAATTAATAAATAGTTAATATATAGATATAAGCACATAATACTATGAAGTTTATATATAATTAATGAATATATATTAAAAAGTAAATATAATATATTATAATATTATTATTATTATTGTATATCATTTTTATGAGTATCTATTAAGCTAAATACTCAGGGATATGTGCATATTATCCTGTACTATATAAATCACCTTAGTATACTATATATACCCTATATTATTATAATTAGTCCATATATATATATTTTAATATTATATCATATATTATATGGTTATGTGAACTAAATATATATAGTATATATAAGTAGTATGGCCACAAATTGTTATTATAAAATTAAAAAATATAGGTTACGTATATAAATAGGATTTAATATTAACATATTTAAAACTGGAGTCTAGATTTAAAATTATTAAATATATTAGCTATAATAGTATATATATATAAGTTATATATATGACTATAAGTATAATATACACTTATTATTGTTATTCTGATTTTTTGTTATTATTACAACAGAAAGCTCTGAGCTTACGCGGGGACAGAACAGAATTTCCGGGCTCTATCTCTAAAAGAAAAATAAAGAGCAAATCTAATAACAAAGTGTATTAGCTACATAAATAAGTTATATTTTCAAATTTACATATTTATTTTAAAATGATTAAAGAAATTATCTATGTATTAAAAAATTGTTGAAGTGTAGAGGTACTGTGACTGTAAACAAACATGATCTAGTTACATACATAAGTACTCATTTGAGTCTTATTTCTCATTAGACGAAAGAGGCATTATTTAACTTGCAGAAAGAGTATCTAGTTGACATAGAAGGATATTTTATTATTTGGACCTTCGTTTTGTTACCTCGCAAGATATAGCAATATATCATATGTATAATAAAAGTGCTTTTCAAATAACTAAAATTGTGACATAAATGAGTTAAAGATAAAGAATGACTTAATATCTTGATTATTATAGTAATATATTTATTTTGAGGGATTGTTTCAGAACAAAAGATTCCTTAGATTTCGAAAAAATTTGCGAAGATTTATAAATAACCCAAATTTATTTTTTAATAATTAAATATATATTCTATAAAAAATATATATCATGTTATTACATAGAGTGGATAATAAATACTTATATATATAACGAATGAGTTTTAATAAAATGCATTGATAAATTTAACTGATTATGTAGTATATATTTTATTTCATTATGGGCATATATACTAATTTATTATATATGCAAATATTTGATATATTTATAAATATTGGTGAGATAAACTATATATAAACTTATCAAGATTATACTTAATGTTTGAGAAGAAGAGAAGTAGAAGAAACAGAAAAGAGACCGCAAAGAAACAGAATAGAGGTTGAATATAAGAAAACCTCTGTTTTAAGATGTAATAAACTTAGGATAAGAGAGAGTTTTTGAGTAATAAACTAATATTTTATGATTTGTATGTAAGAAAGTCTTGTGGATAACCTTTTCACTGTTAAACTTAGCAATTTTCAATGGAGAAGGAGGACAAAAATAAACAAATGTAATATTAGGACAATATATAATGTTAAAACATCGATATTACCATATACCACAACCGGGTGGTGTTATCTTTAAGTTCAATACATTTAAATTATAATAATCAATGAAAATGCTTGTGTAAAAAAGTGGGTAAATAAACAAAATGATACCTTATATAAGCACAAACAAAGGAAATTCCATACAAAACATTTTCGCTCGAAAAAGAACAAGCTTACACGGGGAGCTTTGGAGGAACAACAGTTTTTTTTTCATATTAAAGCGAGTACACTTATCTACGGAGGGCAACGCATTTGTGCTAATTATATTACATTCAAACCTTCAAAAACTCTCGACTTAGCAACCGTTGTATTATCAAAGAATCATGCAATACTTTCATTAATTCATAAATATTTTAAATTTATTTGTTGTTTTAATCATTAACTTTAAAATACATTTAGTATGTATAAAATATTTGAGATATCAATTGTACCTGTCCCTTTTCTTCTCTAATTGGTTTTATGTGTATCTTTGTTTTCCTTTCAACTACTTGATTATTTAGAATTCTGAATCTCTGACATTATTCTTTCCGAAAGGGAAGCAATATTGAAAAAGTTAATTAGTTTTTTTATTTTTTTTTTTCTTAGAATTTAAAACGAGTGTTTATTAGATTCCTTAGACAAGGAAAAAAAAACAACTTGTAAAATAACTGTCCTTCATTTGCCTCTGTCATTGCTATCTCTGTCTTAACGTTTCTCCCATTTCCATTTCCAATTTAGGCGTGTGACTTAAAACAATTTATAATGATTAAAATGCAATAAGCTTTAAAGATTATAAGAGCACTTTTACAAAATTTAAAATAGAAATTTTCACATATATGAATCTTATATCAATAATTATACAACATGTACACTGCCCTATTAATTCATCCTCTCAATGACATAATTGGTTATCTCACAAAAAAAAATAAGAGAATTTTTCAAAGAAACTAAATTTTTCAACCGCAAAATTTGAGAATATCGTTCATTTCTTAATAGGACTAAATCTACGTGCTTAAGCACGAAGTTTATGCACGAAGTGATACGGAGTCACCTCTGATATATATAGGGTTGGAAAATATTAGGGTAAACTTTATATATATTTTTTATGTAGGTAAAATATGTATATATAGTATAAATATATAGCTATCCTTATAATACATATAGGTAAATAATAGTCTTATTAGTATTATTAAATAATTATATTATGGGGTATGGGTATAATCTTTATCAAAGTGTCATTCATATAAAATATAATATATTAAAAATAGTAAATACTGACGGTTTAAAAAGATATGTAAGCTATATAAGCCCAATTAAACAAATTATTAAAATACCATAATACATTAAATATTTTGAAGCTGACATCTCACCAATCTGGTTTTCGGTTTCTCAAACGTAATGCCGCGAGCGTAGATATAGTTATTATATATATAGTAAACAATAAAAATAAGGAGTCATTTCTGTATGTACAGCATATCTAAAATACAATTAAATTAAATATAATATATAATAGCCTATATATATATATATAAATTAAAGACTTTACAATATAAATAAAATTAAATAATGAAATATTATTTTGTTATCGTTATAATATAATAGTTATATTATAATTTATTAGAATCTAAAAGTTTATAAGTTCTATGTGTTATAATACTAACAGAAGCACTGAAGAATGTGGTTTCTAAGAGACTTAATTATTCTAATATACCTATTATACCTAATACTATACCCTCACAAGATAAATAAATTTAGGTCACTGAGATAGTACTGCGATATTCGTCGTGTATATATTATTGCAATTCCTTGTTATACATTAGAGACATTCCTTTAGCTTTATACTTATATAATCTTGAGAGATGTTTCTATCGAGAAGGCGGCACTTACTCTCGACAAACCGTTGTATATACAATTATTCTATACTAATAATAGTGACATTTAACTGGTCATTTTTTGAATTTTGTATATAAAATATATTAATTTATGATCGAGTGTAGACTACACTACATCCAAATCTATAGCTCGATTTGTGGATTAAAGCGGTGCGAGAGACCGATCCTAGTTGCAGGTCGATTTTCTGATAGTGATGTTTTTTCTGTGTTCTTATAGTAGTCTATTTGTTATTCGAGGTCGATTATTTAATATTATTTGCGCAAGAGCTCACTAAATTTTTTTGACACTCTTTAACCTTACAGCTATATTAACATAATTAATCTACTGCACATAGACACATTGATATATGTTAGATCGAGACACTTGCGAAGGGATTAGCGTGATAAATATTACAAAAATTCGAATGGAATAGAGTTCTATTATATATATAGGTTTTAACAACACTCTGAGAACACAAGAATGCAGCGACAGAAGGTCATATCTTTTTTCGCATTTTAGAGGGAAAACCTTAACGTCGATTCGATACATTGTTGTGCCGATATTTCATAATACTCTTATCTTATTTATTTTCATTATATTGACTTATTTTTTTTTAGACACAAGGATTCCCTAGTAATTTTCGGCTTATATATATATATATCAAAAAAACACATTCTGAGCGCGAGTGTAGCATAATGCAGACCCATCCTCTAGGTTAGTTAACTCATTCAAGTTACTAAAATTTTCGTTATTAATATAAAATGATAATTGACCAGTGATGACTAACGAGAATATTAGGATCAAAAAAAGAGGATATTATGTGAGAGAGGAACACATGAAAACGCATGAACCACAATGACTACAGACACAAAAAAAAAAACCACGTATAAATGACTTTCTAGAGTAAGCACAATACGTATACATTATTTTAAAATTCGGAAAAAAAAACATTGATATTAACTATCAATGTTTATATGTAATGCATCTAAGAATATTATTTAATATATCCACCTCAATTAGAATTGGGAGGCTAAGAGATCGCCAGTTAGTTACACTATAAATATATACAAATAAATAGAATGGTTACCATCAATTAAATATATATACCCTTTATTTTTATAATATTATTAATATAATTGTTAATATATGATATATAATATATAAATATATTATATATATATAATATATATATATAATATATATTTATTATTATATATATATATATGAGATATATATATATATATTTTAATAATATTATATAATATATATATATATAATAATATATTAATATATATATATATTTATATATATATTAATAATATTAATTATAATATATATATTAATAATATATATAAATATATATTATAATTATATATATATATAACTTCAGTCCTTTTACTAAGATAGTACAAAATGCGCAGAAGCACTCATAAATATATAGGAAAGTCTACAATGATAAAATGGAATAATTATTATTATTAAATTAATTACATGAGAAGAACTGAGACATTTTTAGGGATGAAATTAAAAAAAAAAAAAAATCAAAACTAGTTATGAAATTTTTAAATTCTTTAAAATGTGTCCGAGACACTACTGAAATAAAATAGAAAATAGTTTCTATAACTATAGTATTTTTGGAATGATATACTACGTAAGAGAGTACGCTCATAGTTGCTCAATAAATATATATATATAGTTTAATTTTTTTTAAACTTAAATGATAAACACTAATATATATCATATAATATAATATATATAATATATATATAAGGTATATATATATATATATATATATATATATACACGGTAAATACCACAATAGAGATGGTAATATAGATATTGCAAAAGCTGCGCGGGTGGTTCCTTCTGAAGATAAAACATGAGACAGAATTATGCTTGAGTAGGTTGATGACTAAGAGGGTGACATTCATTCCCTCACTTGATTTACCTAATACCAGCCTGACTTATATACTACCCTTAAAAGTAAAATAATTTAAAATAATTAATAATAGTCTCATCAAATTAACATATGATAATAAAATAAACTATATAAACAATTATTTGGGCAACCCCTTAGTCGACTCTCATTATCTTAACTATTGCAAGAACTAAGCATGAGTAACATTGAGGAAAGTTATACAGAGTAGAGTGTAACACTGCAATACTTATAGATGAACTAAATATAATTTATAAGTATTTGGCAATTAAATAAAATGATGGTGCGAGGGGAGCCATATTAGAGAGATAGTAAAAATAATATTGGATTTCTCTCTAAGACGACTTTTGAGACAATTAGTTTGATTATATAAAATATGGACGCGTTAGCGGTGATTTGGAAAATATTTGGTTCCCGCCATTTTCTGTATCTATCATTTCGTAACTATATGTTTATAGTATTTTTTAATTATATGCTAATATTAAGTAGTTCTTGAGTACTGGTAACTAATATAAAAAAAACAAAAATATAATTTATGGATGCAGCGCAAATTTATTATTAGTATAATATTATATTAATACTATATGTATTAATTTTATATGTATTTTAAAATACAGTAAATTTAACCATTTATATATCACTGTTTTATAATGACTATCAACAATATTATATGTAGAGTAGTAATACAATATGAAGTATTATTAAGGATATAGTAGTTTTAGGGTAGTTCTATCATGATATATCGAATTAGTTATGTCATGTAACATTCTACTAGACTAATAAGAGTACCTAAATTGTCAGGTTTTTTAGTTATAATCAATGATTAGTTATTTTTATATAAGTAGAGTATTGAATGTTATTAAGTATTAAGCTAATACAAGTAAGAGGTGATTTATATCACCCCCGATTTTTTATATAAAAATTATATATATATATAATCATTATAATACTATGAAATACTTACTTATATTAAAAAAAAACTATATAATTAAAGAATATAAAATAAAACAAATACATGGTACGGTCTCATATTTTTTAAAAATAATATGAGATATAAATACAATAAGATTCATCAAGTTTATTATAAATAAATAATCCCAATACGCTTTTCAATTATATTTATTATTTATAAATCTACATCCAGGTTGTCTCATTTCAGGCCCTTCTTAATGACGAGGGCATTTTGGTAATGTTTTGTTAGTCATGTCATGTCATCACTAATATATTATAATAATATATATATATATATATATATATACAAACGATAGAATATATGATCTTAATTATAAAAAAATTTACTTAACTAAAATATCTTATAATTAATAAAACCTGACTACGGATAGAGCTCTATAAAAAAAGAGAGCATCAAAGGTGGACCTACCTATTTTTTATTTTATATTAAATAACCTAATGGGCCCTTCTCACTTTTCGTGAGACCAGCTATCTTAATATTAAATTATTTATGAAAAACCCAAATTCATTTTCAATTTTAGTTTCATCAATATTTATCTAGTCATTTATAACTCAGTATCATTGAGGTGAGTATATTTAAGAACTAATATAGAATTAGGTAGACAGTTAAAGATATGACCAGATGGCCTCTAGTCGGAGAGATCTAGAGTATTCACGCAGTATCAACCCACTAACGCATAATAACTCAATGCTCATCAAGCCACAATGTCACTACACTACTATAGGGTCTATAGAGTCTAATAATTTATAACTTAGTATAATACAATATTACCCAATATACCATTATAATTATGTTCTTATATACACACAAAATCTAACATATATATAAGTTAAAATACACACATATCCGTAAAATCACCGCTAATACTCATCATCTATATTTAAGATACATCCAGCATCCTAGCTATTATATCACTAGCTTATATGTCACGCTTCCTGAGTACAATAATTATATATACCACAGCATATATATATACGGCAACTATCTTCCAGACCCTTTTCCACAATACAGTCAAACATTGACGATAAATTCATGCACTAATATATATATATATAATATATTATATAATATATATATATATATATTAATTAAATATGATATATATAATATATATATATATATAATATATATATATATATATATTAAATATATATGGATTCATACCTCCATCCAATATAACCCATACCCACGATTGCTTAGCAAAATTTGAGGGAATAAAGTCATATAACTGAATGAGATTACTAATATATATAATATATATGATACCTACAATAACTATCCATCATGCATTAATACTAAGGTATGGTCATTTTCACGGGTCCACACATTTGCAGTCCTTAATATAATTAACTATTGTGTACTTAGATAAACCCGCAAAATAGTTGAGCATACTGACAAAGTATACACTATAATGATAAAATTAAAACGCTCACATTCCATATATATCAGTCAGTATATTTACAACCCTTTCTTATTAATATATGTAGCTAAATTGAAGTTACAACACTCAAGTAGCATAATACCTATCCATTGAGCATATGTAACTATTACAAAATTTATAACAATACATCGTTAATTAACTATGAAAAAAAATAAGTCAAAGCAAGGAAGACTAGATCACTAAATTCTTCTTCTTAATTTTCATTTACTTCAAAGAATGAATTTTATTTTACTCTGTTCGAGCATTACTATGAAAAATTTGTTGGTTTTTTTTAAGATTTATCAGTAGATGTATAATTTATTATATATATATTGTAAGACTTATTTATATTCATTCCCCTGACGAGAAACAGTCCTCACAATGAAGAACATTCCAACTCCTCGCCCTCCTCATAGCTCTAGTTAACCCCACCTGCAGAAGATCATTCTTGTGACCGCTCATCTGCTATTGCCAGCTCGCCTGCTCAGACAGGTCCATATTTATCTTTATACGCTGTCGCAGAGAGGGAGCAGCAGAGGCCGACAATTACTGCCTGCACACAAGTTCGAACCTACTGTACTAGGCCTAAACATAGCTAGAATCAGCCAACTGTATATATATCAGATTACATATTACTTATCCTTGTTACTTGTTAATATATAAAAATACAACAGCAATTTAATTATGCTTACAACATCTTACTTATAGCTTTATAATCCTAGCTTCCAATACATCACTATGATATAGCTACTTTCAATAATTGATCAGCTTATTAAATACTATACATCAAGTTGTTAAAACTATTATTTATCTTATGGTATACCACAGACTCAATGCACTTCACAATTACATAATTTGATAGTTAATAATACTTTTTATTTGAGTAACCTAGGTGAAGAACCTTACACTTTTTACTATAAATATCATTTATTGCCCACTTATTCTGACACCCACTAATACCCAAAGGAAAAACGTAAGGTGTGCAAAAATGTTGGTCATGCAATATACCTTCCTATAGTTCGTCTAAATGAGGTGGCCACTTTAGTATCAGACTGCAAACTTAGAACCTTGAGCTTTAAGTCACTGAGGCCTAAATTATCGATATTTATAATATATGAGGAACAATATATGGTACCCATAGCACTTGAGTGAGAACTCATGTGGGTATAACATACTAACTCTTCACTTATATTTCCCATGATAGGTATTTATATATTCCATTATATAGTTGTAACATACATAACTGTTTATATTTCACATATCTACACTCTTTAAATCCAACCATGTATACATAACCCTATACCTAATAACTAACATTAATAGCTCAAATAAATTCCTTTCATCAGTCTTTAAATGGTAATGACTAAAAGAAAACCACTATATTTCTTTACTAAAGTTACTAAATATATTAACTAAATATCAACTTAGATCAGCCTCCTCAGTCAAATAGTAATAAGTCAGTAATAGTTGAGTAATTCATAATATTCTTAAGATAATTGTCTGACATGAATACCTATACCCTTTATTATCATGATAAACTCATATAGTGCTTGCGAGTCATACAATCCTTTGTTATCTTCTAAAATTTCTCTATATGACCTTTTCAAGTATACTATTTCCAGAACCTTGCAACTTAGAGAATGTTATAATGCTAACTTGAGCACTATAATTCCAAATTCCTCCTTAATATACCATTTCGTATGAAATATAGGCACAACATTATTGACCTGATTTCACATATACTATACTGGTAATCATATATATATATATCACCAAAATTATTCCAGTGGATCGCTATATTAAATATAATTATATAGAAATCAAATACAGTGCCTTTGCAATGCTGTACTACCCTCTTTCAGAATTCTAACATATATCCATCCCATCAGGGGTCAATATAAACTACATAATATTATTATTATTCACTTGGTTTATCAATTATATATATCTATATAAAACGTACCCTGACTCTTTGCTCATATATACACAAATTCTGTATAAAGTATCTATATTGTTACATGTACTATATAAGTAAATCATTATTAGTTACATCCAAACTATTAATCAATATATTCATTCTCCTCGTGTACTAATACACTGAAGCATAAATTAATGCAATTGAAATATTGTCTATAGTAACCAAACTTATTACTTTATTACTTGAACTTCACACTATAAATTTTTCATCCAGATTATAATTTGGAGATATACATATTTATGGGTATCCTATTCCTTACTTTATAAAATATTAGTGAAAATCTGACAATACATATCACAGGCCGTTTATAATAGTCTAATATTCCTTGCTAAAAACGTTCTTAGACCTTTAACCTTCGTTAGAGTCCTTTTTCTCTCTCAGGTCTAGCGGTTAAAGCGTTGTTTCTGTTACTATTTTGCAATAAAGTGCTATATATTCAATGGACAATTTACCATATTGGACCAGTTCATTCGTGGAATTAACACGTTGATATACTTTAAAGACATCTACGCTTTCATTTTAATTTTATCCTCTTATCTCTCTATCCAGAGGTGTCGTGAAGAAATTTCTCACCTCAGAACACCCATTTGTTTAGCCGTTACCACTAATGGTTATCTTCAGTTATTGCAATTACACGTCTAGAGAGAATATGAAATTTTTAATATCTAAAGAAATTTGCTTATGTGGATTTTTCTAGTGAACTCGAGGCATCTTAAGGCAGAAATTAAAAAAACAAGAATATTTTTTTGTGCCGCACAATATATAATCCCTCACTAATCACTGCTCAACTTCAAGGCAATTACTGGAAGCCTATCAATCTACGTATAGATTGTTGTTATTAATACATCACCATGCGCGATTTATCCGTGATTACCTAAGATCCCTTCTCTAGTCTAATTTAGATTTACATCATATCAAGTTTGGTGTCCATATATGCTATGCATCATTTCTCATTATTCTTATTTAGTAAATTCTCGCTTAATTATAGATAATGGCACCAAAGTTTCGAGTAATTATCCGTTCTCAACGAACTCGCACACCTTCACCCGTTTAATATCGCACATTCATAATCATGCTTCATTCGTTCGTTCTTATACTTAAGAATCTTAGCATTCTTTATGAACGTTGCAATCGAGTCTTCGTGGTGTTTCAGTAATATGAGAACAACAAATTTAGCAAGGCTCAACATAAGGTTATCTAGTTAATAATAAAGCGTTGTAAATTAATAAAAATTATACAATCTGCTATTAAAACTGTAAGTTTTAGGATAAATACTTCTGATAATACAGTGTGGGGGGATACTTTCCTTTAACGCAATGCGGCGGGGGATAGCGTCACGAAGGGCGGTCCTAGAGAGTGGGAGAAGGGAACGTTCGACTTGGAAGTACCGAAGGTTTGTCAGTATACCAACATGGCTTGGCCTGGTGAACAACGCGCGGCGTTCATTATTGAAGCGTTTCTTACTAACGGAAAATTCCGTAATCAACTGCGAAATACGTGCGTTCGAAGAAAACTTTGATTTAACACCTTTGGCTCCCGTTCACTCGAAACCAACATTTTTTGAATTGGGTTCGAAATTTAAGAGCTACGAGTTCCTCCACGTGGCCAAGGGAAGGGGGGTGGTCGACCACGCAGTGCACGACCCCTGAAGAAAATGTTGTGCTAGTGAAACGTTCTGTCATTCAATCACCAACGGAGGTCGGCCCGGAAACATGTTGCTGCACTGAACATGTCATGATCGACTCAGTACGAGGCCGTATTTTTGCTCGAAAAATCTGTCGTTTCCCCCATACAAAAAATGGTGATGCGTCCAGGAAGCTAGTTTTAACGAGGAGACCATCGAAAATCGTGTCAACATTTGTCGACATAATAATTTCCAGCACGATATCGTCATGTTCAGCGATGAGGCTCATTTCCACCTCTCAGGCTCAGATCATCTGAAAAACTTTCGATATTGGAGTGAAACTTTCGATATTAGAGTGAAACAAACCCGAGGGAGTTGCACCAAACGCCACTACACAGCCCTCGGGTAACGACCTGGTGTGCCATAAGCAGTCATGGAATCATTGGACCATATTTTTTTGGAAGAGGGGGAATTGACGGTCACCGTCATAGCTGATCGGTACATTGACATGCTGCAGAACTTCTTGCGACCGAACCTTAATAACCTTAACCTTGACCATGTGTGGTTTCAACAAGATGGAGCGACAGCACACAC
>JABUQX010064035.1:25000-28354 GCA_015478945.1 Trachelipus rathkii
CATTTTGAGTATCATTTTTGGATAAACATAACATAAAATCAAATTCTTTATACAAATATCAAACAATATATGTTGACGTAACAAAGTTTTCACAGAATAAAGCTACTTAGCAATCATCTGAAGCTATGAATATTCCACAACGACAAACCTAACACATCTTAAACAGGAATAACTGTAACGTTAGCAAAGTTCCACACTTAGCAACAGTAAAAGTAACTAACATTACATCCAAAAACGTAACTTATTCACCACTTTATAAGATATCTAACATATTCATGTTAATTTTTACATTAAAAAGTAAACATTTATAAAGGATTTTATCAATCCTAACCTACCTATTGTATCGAACTAAAAAAAAATGAAAACACACACACACACACATCACACACACACACACAACACACACACACACACACACACACACACACAACACACGATAAACTGCTAGCATTCTCAAAGTTCATGTTTAGAAAATTAAAAAATTAAAAAAATTAAGAAAAGAGAAAAATCAACAAAAAAAAAAATTAAACAATGTAATAAAATGCAAAATAAAATAAAAAAAAAAATCTCAACAACTAAAAATTAAAAATTTAAAATTAAAATTAATAAAAAAATTTTTCGAAGTAGATTCCCTTTGTAAAGTTAAGGAGAAAAAAAGTTGGAAAAATAAATTTAATAAAAAATAAAAATAAAAATGAAAAATAGCAAATAAAAAAAATAAAATAAATTAAATAAACAAAAAATTAAAAAATAAAATTTATAATATATAAAATATAATAAATATATAAATGTAATATAATTATAAAAAATAGTAACATATATGTATGTTTCAACTTAGGGAAAAAATTATATTAGTTAAAGTTTATAAAAAGAAAATGAATTTGAACAAATAGAAATGTCAGCTCTTCAAACATTTAGAAAGATGGTTATCTTTGCGATTGCATGCAATTGACGATATGTACATGTTAGAACAGAATCAGTTATGGTAAACAGTAATGATTATTATATATTAAATCGATGTAAACATTATCCAAGATTATCATGTCCTACACCTAATATTGTAATAACTAAGAATTTACTACACACACACCCAACACACACACAACACACCACACACACATACACACACACAACACACACCACACACACACACACATCACACACACCAATAGATACTTCCGATACATAAATAAGTTTCACATTAATAAATTGTTCTTTAAATCACCTGAATAGGAAGAATATAATTACAACGACAAACCTAAACATACTTAAGCACGAACAAAGATCCATACTTAACAAAAGTAAAGTAACTAACATACATACAAAAACGTCACCTACTCACAACTTTTTTCATGCATATCTTTAACATATCACTGTTAATTTTACATTAACATAGTTAACATTTATCAAGATTTATCAATCTAACCTAAGCTATTGTAAATGGAAACTAAGAATAAATGACACACACACACACGCACACCACACACACACACAACACACACACACGACACAAACACACAACACACACAGCACACCACACACACACACACAACACAACACACACACGAATAAACTGCTAACATTATCAAGTTCCATGTTGGAAAATTCAAGATTAAAAAAAAAAAAAAAAAAAATAAGTAAAAATTAAAAAATTTTTTAAATAAAAAAAAAAAAAAAATTAAAAAAAAACTGCAAAATAAAACTTAAAAAAAAAAATAAAAAAATTAAAAAAAATTAAAAAATTAAAATTAAAATAAATAAAAAAATAAACAAGTATATAATGCAAAATTAAAAACTTACAAAAAAAAAAAAAAAAAAGTTAGAAATAATTTTAAATAAAAAATAAAATAAAAATGAAAAATAGGAAAGTAAAAATATAAACAAGAAAGAAATAAATTGAAAAAAAAATAAAAATCATATTAAAATTATGATACTTAAACACGAACTATAAATGAAAAATAAAAAATATAAAAAAATAGTAAACAATATATGTATGTTTCAAACTTAGGGAAAAAATTGATATTAGTTAACGTTTATAAAAAGAAAATGAAATTTGAAAATAGAAATGTTAGTCTTCAACATTTAGAAAGATGGGTAATTTTACATTAACACTGTTACGTAGCATTTAGAGTATCATTTCGGATAAACATTGCACAAAATGAGTTCTTATATACTAACCAGCTAATATATGCTAACATAACAATGGTTTTCCCTATTAAATAAGCTATCCAACCATAGCATCAATGACTAAGAAATAATGTAACAACGACAAACTAACACACTTTAAGCACGAATAAAGTGTTAACATTAGCAAAGTTCCACACTTAACACCTGTAAAGTAACCTACAAGGCATACAAAACGTAACCTATTCATACTTTTTCCATGCATATCTCTAACATATTAACGTTAATTTTACATTGACACAGTAATATTTAACAAGAATTTAATTCATAATCTTGTCCAATATCATACACACCAACGAATAACTGTAACATAACAAAGTTTTATCCAAATATACACAAAAATAAAAGTTTTCTTTATATACTAACCATCATATATATGCTAACAAAGTTTTCCAATTAATAAAGCTAACATAACATAACTGAACTAAGATATAATTACAACGACCAAACCTAACACACCATGCGTACGAATAAACTACTAACATTAACAAACTTCCGCCACTTAACAACAGTAAAGATACTAACACTTAGCACCTGAAAATCCATACTTAAGCAAAGGAAAGTAGCTATAGGTCATTACAATACTCCGATATGTTCCCTACTTTTCTCGATATCAAGCCACAGGAAAAGCCGCATCAACTCTAACAAATCCTTAACAAGTGACCAAATCTATCAAGATACCATACATCTGGAATATGATTAAAACACCAATCTTCATCAAAGTGGTCCTCGTTTGTGAGTATTAACATCAATTGACCTATGAATAAACAGTAGGCATTAGCAAAATTCTAGGGCAAACCTAACATTACCGACAACAAAAAATTAACCTAGGCTCACGTTTCTAACTCATCTCGTCATTAACACAGTAATATCTTAAAAAATCATCATTTCTCTAAGAAATCAGTGTTATTTTCACATTTTCATAGTAAGCTACTTAAACATACATACTAACTTACGAATAAACAGTTTTTTCATTAATCAAGAGTATCTAAAGCAGCACATAACCTTCCGAGAGAAACATGGGGATGCG
The DNA here is from genome assembly GCA_015478945.1 of Trachelipus rathkii. Taxonomy (NCBI): domain Eukaryota; kingdom Metazoa; phylum Arthropoda; class Malacostraca; order Isopoda; family Trachelipodidae; genus Trachelipus; species Trachelipus rathkii. Next base: position 28,215 of record JABUQX010064035.1, read on the forward strand.
CCCCTTGTAACACCTAACGCTTTCATGAGGTAACATAATATTTTTATTCTTACCCTATTTTAGACCCCTCCCCCCTTTCAGAAAATAGACAAACTGGTAGATTTGGCAACAGCGCATCATACAGAGGCGATTGATAGTAT
>JABUQX010064036.1:0-19474 GCA_015478945.1 Trachelipus rathkii
CAAATACTCGTTCGGTCAATTGGGTGTTTAACCGTTTCCGCGCTCTCGTGAAGCATTCGCGTTTCGTGCGCCGGTTTAGTTGTTGCTGTTGTTGTTGTTGTTGTTGTTGTTGTTGTTGTTGTTGTTGTTGTTGTTGTTAAATATATCAAACGTTCAAGTTGAATGAAAATATACAACACTTTTTTTCAAACATATCTCTAAAATATTAATGTTATTTTACATTAACATTATAATAGAAAACTAAACAAAAATATATCTCACGCCTAACCTAACTGACATACAACATTCATTAACAAAGGTAACTAAAATTAGAAGTTTCAACTTACCAGCAGAAGTCATCATACCAATCTCAATTTTTACTATACACAACCGCACAAAATATTATTATTATTATTATTATTATTATTGTGTGTGTGTGTGTGTGTGTGTGTGTGTGTGTATTATTATTATTATTATTATTATTATTATTATTATTATTATTATTATTATTCCACATAGATCTCACAACACCAATAATGCGTGCGATCACTTTGCCTGCAGGTCCACAACTAGAACACTGGTTGGTAAATTGCTCTCTACCCGACACCTAAACATTACGTAATCTTGTTACGCTCAAGGGATAGCCAATCAGAGAACTGCATTTGCTAAGCCATCACGAACAGCCAATGAAATTCGAGGAATGACTCATAATCTTAATATCTTTTGACACATGTGAGGGGTAACGAGATTTTGTGCTTTCCCGATATCTTTTGACACATGAGAAGGGTGGCGAGATTTATTACTTTGTTCCCCTTATGTTCGTACTTAACATCTGTTTTTATCTTAAACAGTAGTTTTATTATTATTATTATTATTATTATTATTATTATTATTATTATTATTATTATTATTATTATTATTATTATTATTATTATTATTATTATTATTATTATTATATCAACTATATATGTATATGAACATAACAAATCTAACATACCACACACACACACACACACACACACACACACACACACACACACACACACACACACACACACACTCACAATAATTATAGACACTTTACTTAATACATTAACCTGGCAATCATCGTACTAACTTACTGATCACAGTAAAGTACCTAACACAGCGTACAAAACGTAACCTATTCACACTTTTTCAAACATATCTCTAACATATCAATGTTAATTTTACATTAACACTATCGAATTACGTGGCATTTCGAGTATCATTTCGGATAAACATAACACAAAAACGAGTTCTTTATATACTAACCAACGAATATATGCTAACATAACAATGTTTTCACGTTAATAAAGCTAACATAGCATCATATGAACTAAGAAAATAATGTACAACGATAAACCTAACACAGCTTACGCACTAATAAACTGTTAACATTAACAAAGTTCCACACTTAACAACAGTAAAGTAACTAGCATTGCATACAAAACGTAACCTATTCATACTTTTTCCAAGCATATCTCTAACAAATTAACGTTAATTTTACATTGACACAGTAATATTTAACAACAATTTATCATAACCTTGTCTAATTATCATAAAGACCAACGAATAACTGAAAACATAAAGTTTTATCCAAACATAACATAAAAATAAGTTCTTTGAATAAAATATCATAGTAAATTGTAATAATTTACTGATTTTAAAAACAGTAAATCAGTAAATCAGTAAATCAGTAAATCATCCGCCCTTCCCCACCCCTCCCACCACGACCTTTTGATCTATTGATCTATTGATTCATGTCATATTTCGAGTATCATTTCGGATAAACATAACACAAAAATAAGTTCTTTATATACTAACCATCGAATATATGGTATCGTAACAAAGTTTTAACATTAATAAAGCTAACATAACATAACCTGAACTAAGAATATAATGTACAACGACAAACCTAACACACCATACGTACGAATAAACTACTAACATTAACAAACTTCCGCACTTAACAACAGTAAAGTACCTAACACATCGTACAAAACGTAACCTATTCACACTTTTTCAAGCATATCTCTAGCATATCTATGTTAATTTTACATTAACATCGCAATATTTAACAAAAATTTAGCATAACCCAATCTAATCATCATACAGACAACGAATATATTGCTAACGTACCAAATTTTTTACATCAACTTCGTAATATTTAACAAAAATTCATCATAACCTCGTCTAAATATCATAATTCCCAACGAATAATTGCAATCATAACAAAGTTTTAACCAAACATAACATAAAAATAACAAAATTTTATCCTGACATAACATAAAATAAGTTCTTTGAATAAAATATCACAGTAATGCGTAATAGTTTAATATATATATATATATATATATATATATATATATATATATATATATATATATATATATATATATATATATATATATATATATATATATATATATATGATTAATATATATATGTATATATATATATATATATATATATATATATATATATATAAAGTAATCATTGTCTTAAATATTTGTACTGTTATATAACATATGAGGTGATGCCGTGGTAGTTACTTACTGATATTAATCAGTGTACTTTGATAATGTTGACTGTTTATTCATACTTAATGTCATAATATTATGGTCTCTGGTTGGGGCGACTGGTAGATCGAAACCATCTTCTCATATTTTACAAAACTTACCTTACGTATGAATAAACAGTCAACATTATCAAAGTACACTGATTAATATCAGTAAGTAACTACCACGGCATCACCTCATATAACAGTACTGCTATTTAAGACAGTAAAAACTTAACTAATATTTATATAACAAATATGAAATATATAATTATATAGAAAAAAACATAAAAATATATATATATATATATATATATATATATATATATATATATATATATATATATATATATATATATATATATATATATATATATAGTATATATATTAAACTATTACGCATTGCCTGTGACTCATATTTTATTCAAAGAACGATACATGACCCATGTCAGATAAAAGTACATTTTTAAGTTATGTTTGGTTAAAACACTGTTATGGGTGCAATTGTCGTTTTTAGATATGATATTTGAACAGGTATGATAATTTTAGGTAAATATTACGAGAAGTTGATGTAAGAGGCTGACCGTTAACATGCTATTCGTTGACTATATGATGATTAGATTGGGTTATACTAAAACAAAGTTAAATATTGCGATGTTAATTTAAGTTTAAAATAGAAAGGCTAGAGATGAAAAAGTGTGCACACAAAGCGTTATTGCTTCATGTGCTCATGAAATAGTCATTAGGGATTTGAAATTGGTTAATATTGTGGCTATTCACCGTGTTGTGTTGGGGACGTTGATATATTCTTAGTTCAGGTGCCCATGTTATGTTGGCTTTTAACCCAGCTCAACAAAAACTTTGTTGCGACTACCGCTGCCTATTCGATGGTTGTAAAGAACTTATTTGTGTTGATTTATCGAAATGATACTCAGCCTTGACGTGAATCAATAGATCCAATAGATCAAAAGACGTGTCGTGAGTGAGGAAAGAGGTTGATGGTTTGTTACTGTTCTGTTTACCGCTAAAATCAGTAAATTGTACGGTACTATGATATTTTATTCGAAAAACTTTTTATGTCATGTTTGGATAAAAAACTTTATGTTTTCGGTATTCGGTATGCTATTTATGAGAATTGAACGAGGTTACATGATAAATTGTTGTTAAATTACTGTGTCGAGTAACGTTAATATGACCCAGAGATATGCTTGGAAAAAAGTATGGAATCAGGTGCGTTTTGTATGTAAAAAGGATTAGTTTTTACTGGTGAAATGTGGAACTTTGTTGTGTTAACAGTTTATTAATAAAGAAGACTGTGTTAGGCTTTGACATTGTGTATTCTTTCCTTGTTAGAGATGATGCTATGTTATTTTATTATGTGGCCCAAACTGTTATATTAGCATATATTCATTAGTTGTATATAAGAACTTCTTTGTGCTTATGTTTGTCAAATGACTCAATATACATGTCGAGCTGGTGTTAATGTAAAATTGGCATTGACTATGTTAAGGTATGTTTGAAAAGTGTGAGATAGGCCGTTTTGGTACGCTTTGTGACCAAGTACTGCACTGTGATCAGATGTGATGATTGCCAGTTATCTTACTGACAAATAGTATCTATAATTATTGTGAAAATGTATGTATATTCTAATGTGTGTAATGTGTAATGTGTGCGTATTGTGTGTGTGTGTGTGTGTGTATTGTGTGTGTGTGTTATGTTAGATTTGTTATGTTCATATACATATATAGTTGATATAATAATAATAATAATAATAATAATAATAATAATAATAATATAATAATAATAATAATAATAATAATAATAATAACCAATAATAATAATAATAATAATAATAATAATAATAATAAAACTGTTTAAGATAAAAACGGATGTTAAGCCCAGACATAGAAGATAAGCGCCACCCCTTCTCATGTGTCAAGAATATCGAAGCCTGCGCTCATCTCGTACCCAACTGCACATGTGTCAAAAGAATATTAAGATTAATAGGTCATTCCTCAACGTTCGCTCGATAACAGCTCCTGATCCAGCTATCCTGAGCATGGCTGGGTACACCAATGTTTGGAAGTGTCGAGCAAAGCTGAGCCTGTGTTCCTAGTTGTGGACCACTGCAAACAAGCTCTCGCACCTGCATTAGTGTTGTGAGGTAATAATGTAGTAACTAATAATAATAATAATAATAATAATAATAATAATAATAATAATAATATAATAATAATAATAATAATAATAATAATAATAATAATAATAATAATAATAATAATAATAATAATAATAATAATAATAATAATAATAATAATAATAATAATAATAATAATAATATTTTGTGCGGTTGTGTATAGTAAAAATTGAGATTGGTATGATGACCTCTGCTTGAAACTTCTATTTTGGTGCATTTACTGCTTTATGTCGTTTAGGCTGAGATATATTTTTGTTTAGTTTTCAATATTATAATGTTAATGTAAAATTAACATTAATATTTTAGAGATATGTTTGAAAAAGTGTTGTATATTTTCATTCAACTTGAACGTTTGACACTGTTAACAACAATAACTGTTCTTTCTTCTTCTTCTTTAACTAACTTCTTCTTTAACTGCTAACTAACGTTTGATATATTTAACAACAACAACAACAACAACAACAACAACAACAACAACAACAACAACAACAACAACAACAACAACAACATTTCAACAACAACAACATCAACAACTGCAACAAATGCAACAACAAACGCGACATTTCAACAACAACAACTACAGCAAAGAATTTATTTTATATTATGTTATACAAAATATGACTTGAATCATTAGATCAATAGATCAATAGATCAATAGATCGATAGATCATGGAAGGGTAGGAGGGTGGGGTGGGTGGTTTGATTAACTGATTTACTGATTTACTGCTTTAGGGTATGTAAAATGCAAATTTTTTTAAGTTATGAACATAAAAAGAATAATTATTTTAGTAAAAACAAAATGTTTAAAGAAAACAAAACAAAATAAATAAAAGTTTTTGTGTTATGTTAAACAAAATATGACTTGAATCAATAGATCAATAGATCAATAGATCAATAGATCAATAGATCAATAGATCAATAGATCATGGATGAGGGGATAGAGTGGGTGGTTTGATTAACTGATTTACTGATTTACTGCTTTAGGGTATGTAAAAATGCAAATTTTTTAAATTATAAACATAAAATGAAATAAATTTTAGTTAAAACAAAAATGTTTAAAGAAAAGAAAACAAAAATAAATAAAAGTTTTTGTGTTATGTTATACAAAATATGACTTGAATCAATAGATCAATAGATCAATAGATCATGGAAGGGTAGGAGGGTGGGGTGGGTGGTTTGATTAACTGATTTACTGATTTACTGCTTTAGGGTATGTAAAACATAATGATTTTAGTAAAAATAGATCAATAGATCAATAGATCAATAGATCAATAGATCAATAGATCAATAGATCATGGAAGGGTAGGAGGTTAGAGTGGGTGGCTTGATTAACTGATTTACTGATTTACTGCTTTAGGGTATGTAAAATGCAAATTTTTTTAAGTTATGAACATAAAAAGAATAAAGTTTTTAGTAAAAACAAAAATGTTTAAAGAAAAGAAAACAAAAATAAATAAAAGTTTTTGTGTTATGTTATACAAAATATGACTTGAATCAATAGATCAATAGATCAATAGATCATGGATGGGGGATGGGTGGGTGGTTTGATTAACTGATTTACTGATTTACTGCTTTAGGGTATGTAAAAACGCAATTTTTTTACGTTATAAACATGAAAAGAATAAATTTTTAGTAAAAAAAAATTTTAAAGAAATAAAATTAAAAATTAAACACAAAGTATAAATGTAAAATAAAACTTATAAATAGAAATAAAGTTAGAAAAATAAATGTAAATAAAAAAATAAAATAAAAAATTAAACACAAAGTATAAATGTAAAATAAAACTTATAAAAAAATAAAGTTAGAAAAATAAATTGAATAAAAAACAAAAAATTTAAAAATTAAAATAAAAAAAAAATAAAAAAAAAAGACTAAAAATTGTAAAATGAAAAGATGGTTGGGAAAATGGAAATAGAAAATTAAATAAAGGAATTAGGCACAGAGTATGGAAGTCAGATAAGGCTTGTAAAGAAATAAAGGTCGGAAAGTAAGATAGAATAGAAATAGAACAAACAAAAAAATTATATTAGTTAACGTTTATAAAAAGAAAATGAGATTTGAAAATATAAATGTCAGTCTTCAACATTTAGAAAACGGGTTATCTTTGCATGATGCAATGCAATTGACGACATGTACATGTTAGAACAGAAGCAGTTATGTGAACAGTAATGATATTGTATTATTAAACGAATGTTTAATAACTCGGCACCGCACCGGCTCCAGCACCGGTGCTGGTACCAACTCTGTCTCATTCTCAGACTCTTTCCTTCATCCTTCCTTCTTCCTTTTTCCTTCTTCCTTTCTTCCTCTGTTTTGCATTCCATGCATTTTTTTTCAGTCGGGACCTCCACCGTTGGGGTCCCAGACATCCTTTACGGACTTATAACCGTCATTTTCGAGATCTACAGGTTCAATAACATATATTTTGATGTAAATATGGGACTAAACGAATATTTATTAACTTAGCACCGCACCGGCTCCAGCACCGGTGCCGATGCCAACTCCGACTCCTCTGACTCAGACTCCTTCTCCAACTCTTTCCTTCTCTGACTCCTCCTTCCTCCATCCTTCCTCCTTTTTCCTCCATCTTCCTTTTTTCTTCCTCTGTTTTGCATTCCATGCATATCTTCTTTTTTTCAGGAGGGGACCCCCCGAAACCCGAAGCCAAATCCGACTCGGAATCCTTTTCCAACTCCGAATCCTCTATCCAGCCTCCAAATTTCAGCCTTCTACGATCAATTTAATTTTTAGGGGGGCTGCGTCCCCCCCCTTAAGGGGGGGGGACGCAGGGGCACTTAATCCTGTGCTGTGCGGTGTGGGGACATATACAGTTATAATATATATTTATATATATTTATTTATTTATTTATTTTTATTTATTTATTTATTTATTTATTTATTTATTTATTTATTTATTATTTATTATTTATTATTTATTATTATTTATTATTTATTATTTATTATTTATTATTTATTTATTATTTATTATTTATTATTTATTATTTATTTATTTATTTTTTAATTTTTTATATATTTATTTATTTATTTTTATTAAAAAAAACCTTCGGTTTTTCGTCGATCGAAGGGTAGTGCGACCCCTTTTACCGTGGGAATTTTATTCAAAATTTTCCCATGACCCGTTGGAACAGATCTAGTACTACTGTGGCCAATTAAAAAATATTTCCTTTCTGCCTTGAACTTATGCTCGCTGATGCTGTAAAAGACGAGGGTGAGAGTGAAACTTCAAGACATCAACATTTTTTATAAAATAAGACAAAAATCAAGTTTCTAGGACACATAATTTTCATTTTATGAAGGAGAAACTGCAATTACTGCTATTTGCCCTAGAAACCTGATTCTTATCTTATTTTACAGGAAACATTGTTTAACTGGCCACATGCTCTCATCAAATCGGTGGCAGTTAGTTGCCCTATTATTGTCAAGTTTTAAGCAGTTTATTTTATAAAATACGTCAAGTGAAATTGAATATCAGAGAAGCTGCAAGACTTACAATAGAGGAAGTTCTAATTTTTGGGAGAAAGCTAAGATACCAATCAGACACTTTAAAGATTGTGTTGCTAAGCTTGAAAAACTGTATGTGGAGAATGGAGAAAACTGGGGGAAAAAACAGCTACCATATCTATAAGAACAGCTCAAAATCAAAGAGTAGAAGCTTTCAAGTCAACTCTTTGATGTTGCTCATGAGGATGTACTGAAAAAAACTACTGAAGAAGAGAAGCAGTTTTTTTTACTCCATAGAGAAAAAGAACTTCCTGGCTGCGTGGGAGGTGTTGTCATGAAATTGGTAAAATCAGAGCAAAAAGGAGAAAAGAGACGGGCAGCTGAGATGGCAAGATTGGCAAAATCAAGAGAAAATGTAGGTGAGTTTCAGAGTTTTCCCTCAATTTTTCTTTTTTTCATGTTATTTAGTACTACGCTGGTATACAATTTGGCATTGACTAAAGCTTTAATTTATTACAATTTATTTATTTATTATTATTTTTTCTGCTCAGATTAGTTGACCTGATGCCATTATATGTAGAGTGCTTAATGGTTTATTTTATTTGTTTTGCTTTTAGAAAGATTTAAGGATGAAGATGTCGAACTGGAATCTTCTCTAAGCAGCACATCAGAGAAAGAGGAGCCGACGCAAGAAGATATGGAAATGTAGAATAATTTTCCATACACAGAGGAAGTAGGGTCAGAAATAAAGAAGAGGAAGTATTCTCGAGGAAGTTAAGAGATGATTACTGAAAAATTGTCTTTATTGTTAGATAGGTATAATATTTCTGATAGAGATGCAGTTCGAATAATATCAGTTACTGCATTGGCGTTAGGTCATGACCCACTGAATTTAATTGTAAGTAAAAGTGTAATGTGACTCCGCAGACAGCAATTCCAAAAACGAAGGACTAAGCTTATCGAAAATAGATTCAAGAATTCCAATTTAGAGGGAGCTGTTATGCACTGGGATGGGAATTTGATTCCAGACATTTTGAGTAAAGAAAATGTAGAGAGGGTAGCGGTTTTGATTAGTTGCGGGGATAAAGAACAGTTGATTGGAGTTCCCCAGCTTGAAAATAGTATGGGAATTACTCAGGCAAAAGGTGTATTTTCAGCAGTTGAGCAGTGGGGGGCAGTTGGGAAAATCAAAGCAAAGCGTTTTGATACCACTGCAGTAAATGCTGGTCGCTTTAGGGGAGCCTGCGGTTTGCTAGAGCAATAAGTAGAGAAAAATCTTCTGTATTTATTTAGCATGTCGCCATCATATTTTTGAAGCCATTCTAAAAGGGTATTGTAAGATAGACAAGAGACAGGCAGCTGAGATGGTAAGGTTGGCAAAACCAAGAGATAAAATCTAGGTGAGTTTCAGAGTTGTCCCTCAATTTTCCTTTTTTTTCCTGTTATTTAGTACTACGCTGGTACACAATTTGACATTAACTAAAACTTTAATTTATTACCATTTTATTTATTTATATTATTCACATTATTTTCTGCTCATATTAGTAATTGTCTTTAAGCCATAAATTATCTGTAGAGTGATTAATGGTTTATTAAATTTATAATTGTTTTATTTTTAGAAAGATTTGAGGATGAAGATGTAGAACTGGAATCTTCTCTAAGCAGCACATCAGAGGAAGAGGAGCCGATGACGCAAGGAGATATGGAAATGGAGGATTTAAATATATTTCCAATATGACACAGAGGGAGTAGGGTCAGAAATATAAAAGAAGAGGAATGAGTATTTAACTTGAGGACGTGAAGATAAATGAAAGTATTATTAGAGTGAAGGAAAGAAATATTGAAAGATTATAAAAAGGTAAATAAATGTTCTGAATGATTTTCGGTAAATACCAATATTTCAGCTTAATTCCTTTAATCTGAACGAAAATTAAAAAATAAAATATAAGCTCAAAAGTATTATTATTTCCATAAAGAATTTATCTAACTTTGTTTAATTTTAATAATTTTTTTAGGATGTCGCTCATAAAAGCTAATCAAAAGACCTTTTTTCAGAGAGTACCTAGGGAGTTGTATCGGTAAGAATATTTATCACGTTTCTCTTTATATAATTGCAATAGTTCATTGAGTTGGCGTTTTAAGATAAATTAAAGCTGTGTTTTTTAAATGCTCACAGCACTTTCTCTTTCGGAATTAGAGAAAAGTCGTAGATAACAACAGAATACACTTAATTTTTGAACTATAATCAAATATTATATGATATTATTCGACTGTTGAGTCTTTCAAATATGAGCCCCATACTCACAATGGCCAACCAAGACTATCATATTTATAGCGACAGGAAAATTGGATAAAGGGTTGACCATACATATGTCATGTTGGAAAAAATGATAAACGCGACCCTATGTATGGTATGTTAAACTCCAGGGAGGCATAAGTTCATTTGAATCATGTTACGATGATACTTTGGATAAAAAATGTCAAAAATGCTTGGCTCTAAAATTTACCATCCTAAGAAGACAAGATTATTGAGGATGATAACTTGTAGATGATGAATAGGTGAATGTCAAAAGCAACACTCAGTCAATAAAAGAGGGTCCGACAAACATGAAAAAAAAAAAAAGAAATTATTTTACTTATAGTATTTGCATTTTATATATATTTTGCTTATGCTAATCGCGACGACCATATTTATAATTTTTTATTAAGACGATTTGAAATTGCATACTAGAATTCTCTCTTAAAACTATAGATGTATGCAATGTTTATAAATTCAACACTTATTAATAGAAGCAAGAAAATAGTGAGAAACGGTTTCTAAGCGTTGGTTAACAATGAGAGTAAATCAAAATCCAAGACTCAATTCTGGGTTTGAGACGAAAGACGAGAGAGAACAAAACTGCGCATATTTTCAAAGAAATAGTACAAACAATATTGTCAATCTCAATGTCAGGAAGGTTTTTCTTCTCGTATCGAAAAATACCCACCATATCTAAAAGAATTACACACACAATTTAGAGGTCCGATAATTCGAAATAATATTATTCTATATTATATATGTCTATCAATATCTTCTTACTTTAAACTGCATGATGTTGATTTTATAAAAGAGGAGTTATGAGAGCGGATACGAATACAAATGAAAGTTTGAAATAATAATTATATCTTTTCTCATTCTTGAATAATATACCTCTATTTAGCTCATTATTTTCTCCAATCGGCCATTCTTTAATGTATCCTATTATTGAGTGAATGGTTTAAAGTACGACTTTAATTGTAAAGAAGACTTTTAACTTTAACCTTTTTTATACTCAAATTGAAAATAAAAGGGCGTAATCTGGAAAACGAATGTAATTAGTGTTGCAATCTTTTTCCTGGCATTTGCACATTAAAGTCATATGTCTGAGGTATATCGGACCCAGTCCGGTTCTTTAGAGTATATTGTCTGTGATTAAATACTATACCAGAATACAAATTATTTAGTTCTACAAAGAGAGATAGTTATCTCTCAGTAAAACTTCTAAAGACAACAACATTTCCTATGAATGAAATAATATAATTTAAATTTCTGGTTTAACGTATATTTGAATTTCATTTTGAGTGAATAAAAACTCTGATTTATCAAAAAATTCGAAATTTTACATAAAACTTTGGACCTCAATGTAGGTACAGGGTTGTTTATTTATCAACAACTGATTTGTATATGACTTTGCTAAGCTCATTTTTAGCCCATTGACAACTTTTAGGGGGTCCCCCGGAAAATCGCACATATATGATATTTCGTGACCATCAACCCTATTATAATATACATATTATTATTTAATTAATATTATTATTATTATATATATAATAATATTATAATTATTATATATAAAGTAATATATATACATATACTGTTAATTATATTCTGCCAAAGTTAATTAGCGTTTCACTATATACCTTATACGCCCCAAAATATCAGTGATATATGGTAAAAGAATATTATTTATATTATAGTAAAATATAATATATATATATATATTAAATAAATTGTATATCAATATAAATATATAATTAATCAATTTATATCGAAAATAACGAATTTTAACTATTTTATAAACTATAAATTTTAATGTATATTTGATATATGCTTATTCTTTAAACATTTATAAATTTTTTTAGTGATAAATAAAAATATACGTTTCAAATATTTTAAAGTTCATTTATGTAAAAATAGCAGCTATTTAAATACTCTTTGCTACACAAAATTCTTATATTAGCAACACTTGAACAGACAAAATAATATAAAAAAAAAAAAAAAAAAATAATAAAAAAAATAATAGATAATAAGTAAACAATAGAATACTCATGTGAGTCTAATAATCAATAATAAATTACATGAATAATATAATAAGAATAAATTAATATATCAAATCACCTAAACTGAACAATAGGCTAATAATCAATAATAGATCATTATAGGCCAACATTGATACTTGAATAGAGTCACATCATCAAATAAGCATTATGATGCACGTCACACATAGAGAGAGTGTCTGGCTTGCTATCCCATTTACAAATTTATAAACATCATTTCTAAATCTGTTCATAGAGTGTTGCTACATACCACTATCTGAGTTATCATTTTTTCACATAGAACTTTACACTAGATCTAAATTATAATATATTTTCTCTCGAGGCAGTAAGGAAATATAGATTGAACCCAACTTCTTTCATTAGATCCAGCGAATTCCCAACCTGGGATAATTCCCCGCAAAGGGGTAAATTGAGGATTATTCCGAGAGGTAAAGATAATAGTACTTTAGGATTTGGATCATTCGGTCATTCATCTGAGCGCTAAGTCCCACAAAACCAAAATTATTAAACAAATCATCGTATCAAATCTTACAACTAACTACCTAATCACTATTGATTAGTGACTAGTTAGTGAATAAGAAAATTTTAGGTAATAAATATTATTAAAAATAAAAATACGAAACAAGCCTGCAACGCCAGCACAGCTGGATGGAGTGTCTATCGGCTCTATCGATCGCTGTTCGTTTGAGTCAAGCACAAGCAGTCGTAATCTAACCGCCGCCCACTGACCACATTCGTGAATGTGTGGTTGATCTCGCCGGTTTAGCTAACTTAACTTCTGGACATATTTTGGTTTGTTTGAACGAGAAGTAGCAAAAGAAGGTGAGTGAAATAATTTTATGCCTTATAATATACGCTTTCAAGTACCTAGGGTTGTGTATGAATCGGTTCAATCAATTTAAACAGAATCCGACTCCGACTCCGACTTCACCACCCTGCTTCAATAATCTTCCGACTCCGACTCACAATAGCTGCAGGACTCCGACCTCTTGAAATTACCGACTCCGTTTACTCCGCTCTCCGACTCCGACTCCACTCATTTGAAAATTACCTTAAGACTCCGGCTCCGACTCCGCACTCTTACTCTTTTGAAAATTACGACTCCGACTCCGACTCCTACTCCACCCTCTGAAAATATAATATTAAATATATATATATTATATATATATTATTAATATATATATATATAAAAAATATAAACTATATATATATATATATATATAATATAATATATATATATATATATAAATATTTATATATATATATATAAATATAAATATTATATATAATATATTAATAATTTATAATACTATATATATTATATATATATATATATATATTTATATAATATATATATATATTAGTTATATATATATATATACATATAATATATATAATATAATATATATATATATATATATATATAATATATATATATATTAATTAAATATATTATTAAATATAATTATATATATTAGAGGCATGAGGTGTTACCTGTGTTAATGTATTAGTAGTGAGAATATGGTCTGGAATAGGATATATAGATCTAAAGTAAATGTGTTCAGATGGACCATTTTAAGGGCTGTTAGGTATGAGAAGATTTGATAAAATAAGGAAAGATAAGTCTAGAGAGTATGTGTGTGAAGAAAATGGTGTAAGATGGAAGAATCAATAAATGAATATTGACGATGGTTTGGCCATTGAAGGAATGATGATAGGTTGGCTATGAAGGCTTCGGATATATAGTGGGGAGTATGCTGGGAATCGACCGAGGTCACTGAGGGGAGACGAGAAAAAGTGGATTGAGTCCGCAAAGGGATTCCTGGAGGAGAGAAATCTAGTTTAGCTAGTATAAAGGCGAACAGGGTTCCTGCAAGTAGTTGAATATCAGCGATGTTTGTGAGGGAAGTATGGTTGTGGCCCACCTAGGTTTAGGGATGAACACCTACATGAGCGAGATGCCATAGTGGGTCCGTCCGTGAAGCTCTAGGGTGATTATTTTCTTACATGCGACGATTATACACATAAAAGGTATATTAAAGGAGCGTGAGTAAGGCCTGAGCTTTCTTTTCACTTGCGTTCATATTATAAGTCTATCGACTTTTCTGTTGTTCAAGGTGGAATGTCATACGCACATTACCCTCAGTCATTGGGAGAGAATGGTGGTGAGAAAATGATATATATATATATATATATATATTATATATATATATATAATATATCATAAATACATAGTATAATGGGTTATTTTATAGTAGGTAGTATGGCGGTGAGTATAAGAAAATATATAAAGTAAAATAGATACTTTTGTTAAGATAATAAATGTTTTTAGAGACACCTGTGAATATAAGAGAGGTATAGTATGTTAGTTAATAGTAATATCATTATTACTTTAAACATATATATAAAGTTAATCCAATAATGATATATTTATATATATATATATATAATCTATAAGAGTATGGTAGTAGTAGTATGATAGAATTAGTATAATATCTATAGAAGTTAGAAATAAAGAGTTATTATATTGAATATTGATTTTTTTGGTAAGAAGTGAATGAATTATTGAATTGTGTTGGATTGATCAGTCGTGATATATTAGAGAGGTTATATAGAATAGGGATTATAAATCGATACATTATATATTATTTATATGTTTCTATATATGTATAAATATAATAATTTATAAAGTATAGTAATGATGGAGATAAAGGGTGGAGTCCCTGGTAACCAAGAAAAAAGTATATTGATTTTTAGATAAGGTTATATATTATAATATATATATAATGAAGTGAGAAGATATTAAAGTTGTGTAAAATGCATAAAGATTAATATATATATAAGTATATTAGTAAAGTATATATAAGATACTAGCTTATCGCCTAATATATAATAATATCACGGTATATTGATATATAATTGTGAACAATTGTAATACTATATATGAGAACATATGGGGTGAGTAGTGACAATATATCGAAAGAATCAATTATTATTAAGTTATATATTAGGCAGAAGTAAGTGTGATAGATTGATGTACTATAAAGTGAGGTAAGTAAGAAGTTATAACTTCAATAAAAGGGCAGGGTCCAATATTATGCTCTGGCTACTCCCAATTTTCACCACCTCCATAAGGGAGTAGTCGGGAATATAATAAAAGCTTTAATAAATATTACAAGCCCAATAGTCGCTTGATGGGAAGAGTATGATAGCAATGAAATCACTGTAGACTATTAATTCCTGACAGCTCTAACACTGTAAAAACGTGCCAGATTGTTCGAAAAGAGATTGAATCTATGCACATTCGTCTTTAGGGAATATCATTTATCTTATTTAAAAGAGTATGTCAATTTTTTATCAAAACCTATTAGAGTTTATCTAAGAACAGGTAGCATACGTAGGAGAAAATCAAGATTCTACTTAATTACTATTTATATCAGTTTTCGAAAATGGCATGTCTAAAACTTTGAAGGAAATTAATACACAATGGAAAATAGGGGTCCATTACTACAAAAGTGCTCATCTGAAGAAGGAAGAGAATTGCTGTCTAGAAGAGAGAGAGAACATATCACTATAAATGAAGCTCCATATATTCAATAGCAGGAGATCTACTCCTGACTAACGATCTAATATCACTCAAAGACATGAAAATCATCTCTTAGGTTACGACCCCGTGGCTTCATTGACATACCTTTAGACACGACTACATACGGATGTTCCAACATGAGCGTGAGAGTCCTGTGCTGTAAAATAGATAGGACACTTCCGAAAAATATCTCTTGTGCACGACGACTAATTATCTACCTATAGTAATACTGATCGCGAATAGATAGGCGTAGTTATAGCTAGGACTGTATATAAGATGTTGTGGGCTAGTTATGTTAAACACATTATTGCGAGAATAATATTGATACGTAATTAAACATCTTATTAGCTTTTATCCTTGCTTCCAACACTGTATTAGTTACTGGGTATGAGTCAGTGTTATTGTCTGAGCTTATAATAGCTCACATGCAGTGAAATCTTAAGTTGTTATAATAGGCCACAGACGCAAGCTAATCCCCATTCATAATCGAGTAAAATGTTCTATGATTAATGATATTGTTAAATATCAAGTTATCGCTTGCACTTTTTACTATTAAAAATTTATTTGCCACTTATGCTGTCGACCTAGAAGTTTATCAAGATCCATTTTTGAATGCGTTTAATATAAACCATCATCATTTCTCTACTAACGAGGGTAATACCACTTTGGTAATCATCTGCAAGAGCTTAGCTAAGACACTATAACACTTTTAAGCACTCTTGATCTAATTATAATATAGAGGTGATAAATTGATCAAAATATATATAGAAAGGGAGGCGAAGATGTATATATTTATATTTGGAATATATATTTGGAATTATATAATAGTGGTAAATTAATATAATATATAAATATGCAGGAATAAGAGGGTTATTATAATATATAATATATATATATATATATATATATATATATTATGATATCCAAAGCGAAATTATTAAGTGAATAGAGCCGGTAATAGTACCTAATATATATATATATATACTTGTAAATATATTAACTATGATATAAAGGTAAGTAAGGAGAAAAACGTATGGACACCAACAAGTGATATGATAGTATACTTATGTGAATGGGTGTAAATTTAATATAAATGTATATTGAGTGTTTAGGGGAACGGCTAATCCTATGAAATTACAAGTTAATCTCCCTCAAATACATGTATTTACTCTCTTGTGGTGAGGGTCAGCACACGAGAATCTTCGCAAGTCGTATTGCGTTGCATTTCTCATAGCAGTAGCGAGAGGAAAGCTAATAGTGTACTTCAGAATGTGTGTTTAGTTCAGACAGAAACGAGTGTTACAAAGTAAAATGATGCTTTATTGTAGTGTTGGTTCGCTTAGAACCGAGAATGTTGTGGATCAAAATCTTTACAATTAAAACAAATGATTGAGAAAATTAGGAAGAAGAAGAAAAAAATGTATTTTTAATGATATAATGTGGTGGGAGGTTTGAGGTAGGTGGGTTTATGAAAACTAAGCACGGGAAGAGACTAGAGCTACTGGTAACTGAGTAGTGGAGGATGTGAAGAAAACTTGAATGTTTTTCTCGCAGAAATTCCATAATTGAGAGCTTAGTGTGAGATGAGATGGCGCGTTATCGTGGTGTAGCACCCAATCGTCTGCATGTCTGTTCTGATCCCTTTTACGCTTGGATCAAGGCTATTAGTAGTTTATATTCTAGAGGGTCGTGGTGTTCGGCTAGAGGATCATAGTTGTTAAAAGACGTGACCTCTAATCTGTACAGTTCTTGGAAAGGAAAAAACAAATGCACTTTTCTTGTGCACAATACACAGCTGTCCAAACCCAAACAGATCAGTTTTTTTCACCTAGGAACTGGCGTTGTCAAAAGAAATATGTTGCTTCTTCGGACGAGGAGAAATTTTTTGAGTGCCGAACTCTCTTGTCCGCACCTTTGCCGGGTGTTTGGACTTTAGGGATCAGAGCATACTCAAAAAGACCCCGAGTAAGTTTCATCCGCCAGTGTACACAATCTGTTAAGTCTTCAAAGAGAATGTGCTCCATCTCTCTTCCATAGGTCTTTCACAGTAATCTTCCCTTCAGATTCTATATGACTCGCTTGAGTTTCGATTTCTGCTCCACACAAGTCTTGGCAATAAAGTTTTGCACAATTTTCGCATGAGTTGGGCAGAGATATTGGTTTACGGTGAAAATTGCTTAGTAACTGAGAGCTACTGCTTTTATCAGAACTATTGGGTCAGTCTGAGCAATCAACTCTAGACGACTGAAATCGCGCTGGTCCTCAAGATAACCTTGCGCAATTCAGACAGCTCTAACATCTCAAAATTGGTTCAAGATTGTTAAGCGAGAGTGGCTCCTTACCACACACGATAATGGATTCACGTGTCCGCAAATCATTTTCTCGCCCTTCTTTCTTTGAAAGGCTTTTGGTGCCACTCCTAAAACAACGCACGATATGTTCTCGATAGAAGGTGGCATCCACCGATATGGGATGAAGGGAGGGAACGTTTCCAGAGCAAGACTTAGTAGGGGTATGGGGCAGAGGGTATACCCCGTGACGCTCTAAAAATACCCAAAGAGCGGGGTTCCGGAACCCTCGCGACGGAAGGGGGAATAATGCTTACGGCTCTTGTTTCGTGATCACATCCGAAGGCCGGAGACCCGCTCTTACCATCTTTGCGTTTACCATTGGGTATTCCTTTAGTTAATATAAAAATAATATAATATAAACTGACACACGGAAGTCGTAAAAGGCAACACAAGTCCTCCGTGAATAAATGCTTTAGATGAATATCAAGGTCCGTCACTCTACGTTAAATTGATGTTAGGATTATATACGTAGTAGAGCGATCTATTTTTAAGATACAATCACACAAAAATAGAATAGTATCAGAATACTGCCGTAGTTCTGTAAAGAACATAAAGCAGGTCAGTCAAGATATATATATACTGAGGCTAATAAGTGTTCGTGAGTATTTTAAATATTTATATAGATAGTTATAATATATATGCTGTTGGATGTAAGATAGTAAGGGTTATGAAGATCAAAATACGGAACACTTAGTATTAATATAGTAGAAAGTGAGTATTGTTGATATAGGCAGGAGTAAATTGCTGTGCTAATATTTAAAATGTATGGTGAATGTAAAGGGACTAAGTCTTGAGTCCTAGGGCTATTATCAAATGAGTGATAGTATGTATATTGTTACCGCGTTATATATTATATATATATATATATATATATTATAATATAACCTATAATAATAATATGAGTGTTATTTATCAACCCTGAGTTATATAAGCCCTATAGAAGGTTTAATAACCTATTATAAGAG
>JABUQX010064037.1:0-37500 GCA_015478945.1 Trachelipus rathkii
GCTGCTGCAATCTTCTTCTCCTCCAAATCAGCGGCTAACTTATCTTTTAGTGCGGCAGCGAGTTCCTTACCCGAAAACCCAGCGGACTTGCACATCTCAATAAACTCGGCATTAGCTGAAGCCATCTTTATATTTGTTATATACAAAACAAATTACAAAATATATCGTTTAATAACAGAGTCACTTTCAGCGCACAAATCACAATCCCGTTTTCTTCCAAATTTTACAAACTTGTTACCAATTGATAACGCATAAAAACAAACTTCTAATCGCAAAATTACTAATGTATATATATATATATACCTATATATATACTAGTTTACACAATCTGCAATAAAATTTAACAAAATTTTACGGGGTACTAGTGTTTTCCCTACAGAACTCCAACAGAGGAAAATTGTGAATTCCGGGAAACCACTATTTCGCTCCGCTCAAAACTTTGCAAATTTTAATGCCTATCTAACAATATTATAAATATATATATTATTTTTTATATATATATATTTATAAGAGCATAATATAAAAAAAAACTAACCAAAATTATACCAGTGTTTTCTTTATTTCCAAACGTTATTTATTGCTGGAATAAACAGTCTGATTTGTGATTGGAACTAGGCAGCAGAAAAAAAAAAATTAAATACTTTTAACTTCAATAAGACAAGTAATCAAAGTGACTATATTAACAGTTAAAAAAAAAATATAATATCACTTATATCATATAACACGACCGGAGTATAAAGTTGCACCAATAGAAAGCATTAAGTTTCTGGTCATGGTTTTACCAATACGACTGTAACTACTTTTGAGTTCAAATTATTCACTGATAAGAAGTATTAGCTGAATGTATGAATATAAGTTTCTGGAAAGACTATCCAATCTATTAACGTGATCCTGGACAGATGTACTTCTGACTCATCTACTAACTAGATTTCGCGGACAGGCATTCCCAATTTTATTAATGTAGGGTGACTGGATAAAAGATCATAAAAATTTTGTCATAGAACTTACTCTTCGAACTGTAAATCAAATCCCCATTGGCCAGGCCCCCGTGACAATCCAATAAACTAACACCTTTTAGATTCTCAAACCTATATCGTAACAGTATCTAAGTCTCCTATTAGGTGGGTTACCGGCCTGTACAATGTTGCTGAACAAAACTATATTTAAACTCACCAACTTACTCCCTTTGAAGACTCTTCAAGTATTACAACGGATTGACCGAGTTCTTTTATCTTATATGAAACAATTCAGTTAGTACTTTTCTTATCAATGAATGAACTCGTCTTATGATCAATCTCTCTAGATCATTAAACCAAAGTCTTTTAAGACTTGAATCAATTACTAATTGAATAATTGAATAAATGAAAAGAGAAACACGTTTGGAAAATATTGAAAGAAAACCACTGGGAAAAATTTTAAAATATTCTTGAATAAAAAAAAATAACGTACTGATCTTACAAATTAGGTTTTACACTTCCATGAATATATATAACCAGATATTGTTAGATATCTGTATACATACGCACCGCAACTGTAGAACCTTCAGTACTAGATATACCAACTATATATATATATATATATATATATTATATATATATAATATATATAATATATATATATATATATAATAATATATATATATATATTATATATATATATATATATATACTTTAACAACAACTACAGGTTTTATATATCCATGAATATATATAACCAGATATCCTTAGACATCTGCATACATACGCACTGAATATATAATACCAAACACTAACTACACTCGTATAGTATATATATATAGATATATTGAATATTAAATATTATATTATGCTCAAAGAAAATAAATGAAATATCAACATAAGTACTTTACAAAATATTCATATAAATCTTTGCCCATACATTTATATATATATTTATAATATACATACAGATATATGTTCAATGATATATATGAATGAGTAAAGTATATTAGAAAGTAATATAATACACAAATTGATTTACAACCGATTTAAACTATTAAACTTGAAAATTTACAGAGATTCTGAACTAATTATTGGTATGTCGATTTGTCAGTAATGAATAAATGAATGCTACATACAGGAGAACAGGATCAGCTGTTGTCTAGACAAAAGAGTTGCCAAACTAATATTTAAACAAATGTTAATTTCAAAAAACACAATATGATTTTAAAACTTTTCGTATATAAAATATTCAACTTTAATTGTTAAGTACTTTAAGGTTAATACGCAACGCAAGAATCTTTACCGATTGTACAAAAATAATCACACATCAAGAAAATATAGTACTCTTACCTGGCTAGTGACATATGGCAACTACTCAGATATTAGCTTAGCAAACTGTGGCTCAAACATATTAATTGGATAAGTAATACAAAAATTATTCTTACAGCGAATAAACAAACTTAACATTAATACATAACTTAACAGCATTATTGGCTTTACATAAGAAAAACTAAGGGCCACCAAGATTTCCACATTGTAAAATTACAACAACTTTTGTTGCATTTAACAATATTAACACAATTAATTATTAATAAAATAACAATAAAAACACTTCCACGTTTACAAGAATATGCACACTAAAATAAAATAATCACAACGATTCAGACAAAGCGCGACAGAGGCCGCGTACCAACAGTAAGCAAACTTGATGGACGAAGATAAAAAGCAAAAGATTCTAAATTTCGTAAATTTCTTATTTATATATAATGCTCGTCAATTGAGTTTTACGCTGGCTACCATCACAATTCTAATATAATATAAATGAATGTATCCACTTATTAATTATTTTAGTAGAGCAAATATATATTACACTTCCAGCAGAAAAGAAAATTGGTATTTCTTTACAACCGAACTCTGTTCGCGAGAAATCTCAATTTTTCTTCTAAAACCGAAATATGAAAGACAAACAAAATTTATCGCTAGGATGTCCTGCACACTATATAAAATCAAAATATGAAATTTATATATACCTTTATATAATGCGCATTAACTTCATAACATTAAAATTAATAATAATAATAATAATAATAATAATAATAATAATAATAATAATAATAATAATAATAATAATAATAATAATATTATTATAATTATTACAATCTTGCAAGCGACGACCAATCAAAACTCACGTTCCAAAAGTTAAGTTTCGAAAACTAAGTTTTTATTGGCTGTCGTTTACGCATGAATTACAAACATATTTACAATTATTCTTCTGATGAGCCATTGCAACGATACACTGTAAACATAGAAAATGAAAGTGAAATAACACTGACAATGCTGCCATTGCTTCATAATACATAAATGAGACAAAGTTATGTATTACGTGTATCACTGCATTACAGCGTCCATAAAAACTAAATACTTTCTATTCTTCTACTCTCATTTTCTAAATGAATCTTGCTATTTGGCAATCAATACCTCTGTCACTCGATGCACTCTTTCAACCAAATTATCGGCATATCTTCCCTACAACACTCAATAAACTAATTCCCCTATAGATCCTATCCTATATCCTTCTTACCCTTATATAAGGGTACTATTACTGCTCTTCTCTAATCAATCGGAACTATACCCTCCATAAACGTTTTGTTAAAAAAATTCTAAATCCATTCAATCACCTTCTCTCCTCCATTCTTGATCGTTTAACCAATAATTCCATCTATATCTGCAGATTTACTATTCTTCAACTTTCTCACTACCCATTACCTCCTCCCCAAAATACCTATTCCTTCTTGCACCATCAAACCCACACACATTCACTATCATCTCTTCATTACTGTCAATGTTATGCATATACTCGATGTGTTCACTCCACACTCTCCTCACATCCATTTCTTCAGACAAGAAAGCACCATCACTATTCATTACTCTAAGCAGATTCTCCCTACTCTCATTCTTAACCCTGCGCGCTTCCCTCCAGAAGAGCTTCACATTCCCTTGTAAATCCTCATTTCTCCTCCTTCCAAACTGTTCATTCACCTAGTTTTTCCTCCTTTGTATACAACTTTTAGTCTTCCATTTTTCCTCCTTACACAATTCCAAACACCTTTCTTTTGAGCCTTCATCATTGGCTTTCAGCACATCCAACCAGGCCTCTTTTTTAATTTTAAATGCTTGCATAACCTCTTCATTCCATCACTCACTGTTGACATTCTTATTTTATATTTTAGCACAACCACATACTTCTTTTGCACTACTAACAAAGGCTTCCTTCATTTGTGTCCTGATTTTTTCAGTTTTATCTTGTTCACATTCAAGTGATTTATTTGCAAGCGCTCTTACACACTTTTCCTTATTACCTTGTTAATTTAACTTCCCACTCTTAATTCTTCCCCTGAGCTTCCTTATCTCTTTCCTCTCCATCCAAGCCCCCACTAACTTAATCTTGCATAGAACAACATAATGATCCAATAATCCCATTCCCAACCCCCTCACTGATATAACATCCAACACATACTCCAACATCTCCTTCTTCACCAAAACAAAATCAATCATACTTTTCAATTTGATACCATCTCTACCAACACCAACTCTGGTATACTTGTGTGTGTGTACTCTTGTGCTTGAAGAAAGTATTACTCATACACATACCTCTCCCCCTCACAGAAATCAGTCATCTTCCTACCATTCTTATTTTGCCCCCTCCCACCCCAAAGTCACCTATTATACCATCCCTTTTTTGATCACCTATCCAACTACTTAGGTCTCCTAACAATCAATCTGAAGCTCCTATTCACCCTATCCAAAACATCATTCAGATTATCCCAGAAAATCGCTGTCTCCTCAACATCTCCCTCAGACAATTGCCCTTTAATTTCAAACCTATGATCTTTTGGAAAGGAATTCTAAACCAAAATGACTAGAAGTATCATAAGATACATGGCATGAAGGTGCTGTCACTAAATGGTTGACAAACACTGGATTACAGCCTCAACTTTTCTATATTGTTAATGAAGATTTAAAGATAATTATATTGATAAACCCTTAAAATAAAAGAACTACGAGTACCAACCTCTTTACTCAGTTTATTCACTGGAAATAAATGTAATATTGCAATACACTCTGAATATAAGCCACAAAATAATCATGAAATCAATTACCTTTTGTTCTCTATTCGTACCTGACTTTCTTCTAATCCAGAAATTTGCTCGTGTTGAGCATTCTTTGAATATTCATTCTCAAATTTCAAAGGTTCATCTTTTATTTCAATCTCCTTTTTCACATCAATGTTCGGATCAAATTTTTTTTCCTGTTCGGAAGACAAACATTGTGGTGATCTGGTGATCTGTAGGTAGGTAAGTATGTTTAAAGTATATATAGTCCGAGATGCCAATAATAAAAATAATAATTAATAAAACAATCAATATTACTAATAAATACCATACCTTGAAATTGTTCCATCCATGAATCTTGTTGAAGACTATGTTTCATTGTTGCGGACATATCTCGAACTTTATAAGTGTTTCCCATAATGGAAATTCGCTTTTGATATTCCGGGGAGTGATTATTCGCGAAAATTTAATTTCTCTAAAAGAATTTCAATAACAAAAATTCTATCAAAAAAATAAAAAAAAAAAATACCTAAACTATAATGTACAAAATTAATTTTACTTTAATAAAGAATTATATGGATACTCCTTTTCGAGGAATTATGAAATGACGGATAGTTCCACTTTATTTATACCCCAGCGTTAGAGAAAAGAAAGGCTGGGGGTAATATGGCGCTTTATGTTAAAGCAATATTCAAAATCTGTACTAATGACTGACTTTAAAAAAAATTTAATAGTCCTTTTTTGGGATTAATGGGGAGAATTTCGGTGTGGGGTAATATCCTTTATATACAAAAATCATAATAGAAGAGGGGCATTATAACCTCCTGGTCAGAGTCCAGAATTAGATGCTGAAAGAAAAAGAGACAGCATGCCACAGTAAATGAAAAAGGTATAGTCATAATCGGGATTTTTAATTTCCTGGCATTCATGGGATTCCTTTGTGTCATTAATTATGGACTCATAGCAGATTCTGCATTCATAAAGTATACTAGATAACTTTTTGAACCAGATGGTCCAAGAATCTGATTAAAAGATTCACTTATTAACTTAATATTAACTAACGATTTGAAAGTATGGTGGAGTGTGAGGAGTGTGAGGGAGTTGAGGGAGGAATTTAGGACTTTAGTGGAACCGTAGTAATTATAATTAGATTTACTATGGCAATGTAATATCTGAGGCACCAAATTGCAAGTTTAATAGGAAAAGATCTAGATTTCTAAAATGGGGCGATTTTAAAAAATTTCGAGACATGCTTAGGACAACTGGACTGGTATAAAGAGTTTTAAAGACTACCCTTCTGTTTTATCATGTAGGAACATTTTAAGCAAATTTAATTGAATATTCAGTCAGTATGTGTGTATGATTATTAAACCATAGGGTGGCAAAAGAAAACCTGGTTTGGTGAATAGAGGAGATAAGAGAGAAAATTAAATGAAAAGCGTTAGATGTTTTAAAATATCCAAGGGTAGTAATAGGGAAGATGATTAGAAAATTATAGGAAAAATAGAAATGAACTTAACCAGGCAATAAGAAAGGCAAAAGAAGAGGCAGAAATTAATTTAGCAAGGAATAGTAATAAGAAACCGAAGAAGTTTTAGCTTTTAAAATTGAAAGTAAGAAATAGGACAATTGGTCCATTTAAAATTAATGAAAATTAGGAGTTCAGATATAGATTGGTCAACATTTCAATGCTTATTTTGTTTCGGTATATTTACTAGGAAAGATTAGATATAGTTTGGAGGACTAATAGTCTTGTATGCATGCAACAAATAGACTTACAGAATTGAATTTGACGTAAAAGATATTAAACGTTTATTAGATCATATTGATCCAAGTAAAGTGCAGGCCCTGATGGTATATATGGTAGAATTTTTGAAAGGGTAGTTCAGGTCGTTGCTCTGAGCACTGGAAAGGCACTGTTTTTGATTTTTTAAGCGATCTAACATTGGTGAGGTACCAGATGACTGGAACACAGCATATATATTGCCTATTTATAAGAAAGGTAGAAGGAAGATTTTGGAAAATTATAGGTCAGTTTAGTAGATCCTCTGGTTGTTAAGGTTCTGGAAAAGTTACTGTAAGGTCAATAGAGAAAAATTTAGAAGAATAAAAAAGTTATTGTATGACTCCCAGCACAGTTTCGGAAAGGGGTAGTTCATGTCAGACAAACCTTTTTATATGTTAAGGAATCCATTACTGACTGCATTGACCGAGGAGATTCCCAGTTGATATTATATATTTTTAGACTTTAGCAAAGCTTTTGATAAGGTTCCTCACATAAGGTGATTTGAAGAAATTATTGCAATGTTGGTACGACGTTTAGGTGGAGTGGTTACATATGTTGGATTAAAAAGTGGTTGCGAAATAGGGAGTGGTACAACTAAATGGCAATAACTCATCATGGGAAATAGTGAAGAGTTGGTGTCCCACAAGGGTCAGTGATGGGCCACTATTGTTCCTCATATAATAAATGATTTAGACCAGGGACTTAAATGCAAGGTTCTAAGTTGCAATTGATACCAAAGTGGCCACCACAGTTGGGAATAGTGAAGGATGCTTAAAGATTCAAAATTGATCTTGATAAAACTTCTTGGGTGGGCAGATATTAGCTGGCAAATGAATTTTAATAGAAAAGTTAAGGTTCTGCACCTAGGTTACTCAAAAAAGTTTTAACTACGATATGAATGGGATTGCTTGAGTCTGTGGACCAAGAAAAAAGATTAGTGTGATTAAAGCAGTAATTTGAAAGTAGCTAATTAGTGTTTCGAAGCTAAAATTAAAGCTAATAGATGCTGGCATAATAAAATCCGCAATGATTGTTTACAAGAGCAAGAAAATTAAAGTAAAAACTGTATAATAGCTATGTAGGCAGTAATAGAGTATTGTAAACAAGTTTGGGCCCCCTTATTTAAAGAAAGACTTATATATGCTAGAGCGAGTGCAACGTGGCAACAAGATGATTTCTGGGTTTGAGGGTAAGAGCTATGAGGAGAGGGCTGAAGGAGTTAGGATGTTTTCTGTAGAAAGGCAATTTCTCAGAGGGACATGATAAAAGTCTACAAAATATTTACATCTATTGATAATACAAAGACCAATAAATTTTTCATAGCTAGAGCATGGACAGGTGACCCAGGGGCATAATAAGAAAATAGAAGAAAGCATGCTATTCTTGATATAAGAAAGCATGCATTCAAATTAATAGGGTTGTTAAATTTTGGACATAGTCTGCCACAGGAGGTTGAGTGTGACTCAATTGCAACATTTAAGAAAGGGGTTGGACAGGTATATGGATGGGTTGGTATAATATAAATATTTAGACGAAGAAGAAATGGCGGAGTTTTCAAGTTTAATATTACTATTCTTCCACTGCATGTGTGAATATCACTCAATATTAATGCATGTTGGATGTTGTGATACACCTTTACCTATTTTGACTAAAGCCAAATTGGTGATCGTTAAGCATGAATAGGGGGATATAATATAATATATTTAGCGAAGCCAAATGGGCGGGTTTATTATATAAGTAGTTATAATGTTAGAGTGCATGTGTATATAATCTTAGTATTATTAAGCATGGATGGTATGGTTGGGTATCAATATATATCATTATTTTTTACTAAGCCATTGGTGGATTATTAGTTACAGTAATTTGACAAGCCTAAGGTGCTTTGTGGATTTGCATGGCCATGTTGTTTGATGATCGGTTGTTGGCTACAGTTCTTGACAGGGCCCATGTGGCTGTCTTACTGTCTCTATATTCTTAATGTCTTAATGTCTAACCTTACTTTAAAGGTTATGTGAATTAGCTAATTCTACTATATAAGCCATCAGGATCTGCAGATTTATGAGGCCAAGACTATCAAACTCTAAATCAGGGCTACGAGCTAGAAGATTTTTTTGCCAGCTTTCACTCGAACTACATTTTAAAATACTTAACTCTAACTCCACAATTTTAAAATTTTACAGCTCTGGCACCATCTTTTAAAATATACTCCAGCTCTGGCTATGCAACCTTCATTTTATAGTAAAAAAAATTTTGGCTCCAGTAAAAACTTCTAATCCAGTTTCCACCCCATAAAATTTTGGCTCTGACTCCAGCTCCACGGCCCTGCTGTTATCATCAACTAATTCAGTTTTGAAAACTGTTAAGTTTTACAATGATCATATTTAAAATAGATAATTGAGCAAATATTTAAATTCTTTTAATCAATTTATTTGTCTTTCATTATAAACATGCGAAATTTTATACTAAGAACGAGGTCGCGTTCGGTGCATATTAGAAGGCCATGCAACAAAAATGTTATACCAAATATCACATTAATTTAAATTCAACTTCTTAAGCGGCTCTTAATAAATGGCGTTTCATACACAATTTTATAGAAGTAAAATACTTAGATCTTTATGCCACTAAGAAGATTTGTGGTTACAAAACTGCATGTCATAAATTAGTTCCTATCATAGATTTCAGTTTTTATGTCAAATATTATATATACAGTACTTATATATAGAAATATATAATATATTATATACTATATATATTATATTATATATAATAATTGTATTATATATATTATATATAATATTATATATATTAATATTATTATATATATATATATTATAATATATATACTATATTATATATATATATTTATATGTTATATATATATATATATATATATATTATATATATATAGATATATATTATATATATATATATATATAATAGTATATATAATATATATACTATATATATATATATGATATATATATATAATATTATATATAGTATAATTTGCAATGGATGGGGTTATGAAAGAATTTAAGAGGTAAGAAGTGCCAGGAGGGTTAGTTGATGGAGAATGGGAGGAGAGTAGAGGTTGTCTGCCCTGCTTTATTGTGTGCAGATGATTTGTTTGTTGTGGCAAATCTGAAGAGAGTTTGAGATTATTGGCATAGAGGGTTTGGCAAGATGTATAAAAAGGAGGGCGTTTGAAATAAATATAGATAAGAGTAGGTTTATGGTTATTGAGTGAGGAGAGTCCATGGTGTGAAGTCATTGTTGGATTGGTGAGCAACTGAACAAGTATCTGAGTTTGAATATTTAAATAATTAGGATAATATGTTGGATGAAAAAGTTAAATGGAAAATGAAGAGCCTATAGTAGAAAGTTGTGTATTATCGTTGCAAGGAAAGATGTGAATGGTAGGAAGGTGGCTGGTGCAATTAAACTCCTTGGCGGATGTAAAGAGACTAAGTCTTGAATGTGCTGGGGTTTTGCCAATGAAGGTATGTATACCTGTGTTAATGTATAGTAGTGAACTGTTTTCTAAATAGAGATATACATCTTAGGATGCAATATGCAAAGATGGAAAAAATTTTTGGATGTAATTAGGTGCGAGAAGAATTGAATAAAATGAGGAGATGAATGCATTAGTGTAATTGTAGTGGTGTGGAAGAAGGCATAAATGAGAGAATAAACGATGAGTACAGTTGGAGATGCGTATTGGTCATTATGGAAAGGATGGATGAAGTTGGCTTGGTTATAGCATAGAGTATATAGTAGTGAGTTGCTAGGAAGTTGACCAGCTGGGAGGACTGAAGAAAAAGTGGATTGATCAGTAAAGGAATACCTGAAGAAGAAGAATGTGATATTTCTGGCAGAGGGAAGAAGAAAGGTGCATAACAGGAGTGACATGACAGGGTGTTGCTGAGGGGTGGATATGGTTAGGAGTTTTACCATGGGATGACCCGCATTGAACAATACAACAGTGTTGTTGCAATCGTTCATGATACAGGGTAGATTTTTCTGACTGCAATGACTCACACTGCACACATTAAGGGTATAAAGGGGTAGAGCTTTCTTTTGATTGCGTATGTTCTTCTACGTACTTTTTCTCGTTCTGGTGTATAGACACATTCTCTTCCCAAGATGATATATATATATATATATATAGTATATATTATATAGTATACTTATATATATATATATATATATATAATATAATACTATACTTATATATAATATTTATATATTAATATACATATATATAATATATATATATATATATATATATATATATACGTATATATATATATATATATATAATATATTATATATATAAATATATATATTATAATATATAATAATATATCTATATATATATAATAATAGTATAATAATACGGTATATATACTATATAGGTCAGCGTTTACATTAGCCGTCTTATGTATCTTAAAAACTATTAATGCCACAGTAAAACGGTAAATACATTGTGAGAATGCTGGTCCAATTTTTAGTGCGGAAAATGATATAATAAAAAAAAAAAATATAATTATATATATTAATATATATATATATGTATTATATATATATAGTATTACTTAAAATATTATTATTATCTCAAAAACTACAATAGTTACAGCGAAAAGAAATACATTTTTGGTCCTGGTAAAATTTTCCATAGGAAAATGTAAAAAAAATAAAAAAAATAAAATAAATTATTGTATAATAATTATCAGATAATATATTAAAAGAGCCCTATTTAGAGACCTGTTTATTGGTTTCTCGTTAATATAATAGACTTTCTATTAAAATAAAATAGATTTCTATTAAATTTTGCTTTTTTTTTTTTTTACTAAAGCAATACCCAAGGGTATATACCGCTCCGATGGCAGGCAGTCGGGTCTTCGGCCTTCCGCGAGGAAACTACGGGTAGAGATGTATTTTCCCCCCCTCCGGGGAGGGTCTCCTGAACACCCCGCTCTTTGGTATTTGGGTTGTCGCGGGGTTCCTCCACCCCTCCCCTACAGGGTTATGGAAAACATGCCCCCTCAGTTTTTTCCGTCGGCTCAGAAGCCCCTAGTGTGCCGATAAAAGCATTATCTTCCTATGTTGAAATTTTACCAGGATTTCCAAAAATGTATTCCTTTCGCTGTACATATTGTAGTTTTTGAGATACTATATATATATTTTTTTTTTTTATTTTTTTTTTTTTTTTTACATTTTCCTCACTAAAATTGGACCCAGCATCCACCAATGTATTCCGTTATTACTGTAGCCATGAAAGTAGTTTTTAAGATTACATATGACGATATAACTAAACGCTGGCCATATACTATATATATATATATATATATATATTAATTATATTATATATCATATATATATTATATAATATTATATATATATTTATATATATATATATATATATATATATATAATTATTAATATATATAATAATATATAGTATTGTAGTATGCAAAAAAAGCGGGTTTAATTTTTTTCTTTTTTTTAATTAGCTACAATGCGATGCACCCCTCTATCTTGTATCCTTTGGCAAACAATATGAACTGTGTACCAATTTTAGAATCATTTCGAGGATGTTTTGCCCCGCCCAACCCAATGTAACGGATTTACTGAATAAATCTTCGATTTTCCAACACTAAAATCATTGGGAAAAAAATATGGACAGGACCCCCAATTGAGAAGATCAAAGTACATATACTGAAAGTACATAATAATAATAATATCATAATAATAGATAATAATTAATAATAATAATAATAAAATAATAAGTAATAATATTAATTAATAATAATATAGCTTTGTAAAACTTTCAAATTAATACAAAATACATCTAAGTTAATTTTTAGTGCTCTAACGGCGGAAGGATGAAAATGCTTTTGAGTGCTATCCAATGACTTGCAAATAAAAACTGTTTTTGTTTTGTATCAAGTCACACTGATTGAGAATTCTTGAATCGGTTTTACATCCTATTCTGAAAAACCTTCACGATCTTCATGATTGCGCACAAATGTCTAAACTTCCTTATGTAACTATGAGAATCTTCCTATTAGAATATATAACCTGCTCAAGTAGAGTTTACGAAGCCGCTCGCGCTCCTACATATTACTAGACTCGTTGAAATAAGACACCAAGATCTCTCACGCCCTCCATACGGTAAGGCGATGATAGTTTGTTACGTTGCGTCAAGAAGAATAGAATAAGATAATGTGATTATCCTATTTAGATCTCTGAATGGACTTGCAGGATTCTGTGAGCAAAGTTCCCATATCTTAACATGAAACAAGTTAAATAGAGCAAATATATATCTCATATTACCGCTCACTGGCAGTAAAAACTTCCATTAAATAAGCATGCTCCTATTCACAAAAGGCCAGCGAGTACTCAAGACGCTGCTTGATCTCTCACCATTTCGTTTATAGTCTGACAAATTTGCAACTTGTTGAATCATGTTTACCAATAATTCTTCAAGTCATGCCATAATCTTCTTGAGATCATCATATACATAATATAGTTGTGTACTTTTGTGACACCATATGGAACCACTCTGCAATACAGTTAGAATTTTATTTACGATAAGCTCGACGAGGATTTCTGTGCAGTACCTTTATTATATGTGTGCATATTGCTTCCAGTTTTCTGATTATGTCCTGGTCATTCCGGCTTGAGAACTGAAAGCCAACATCTTTGCAGGATACAAAATGAGATGATCCTGATATCTCTGATGAACTTGATGAATAGCTTGTCCCTGAGATATCTCTCACCATAGACTCTCACTCTATTTTTTAATGGGTATCATTAACGCTAAACTCACTTGAGTCGTTAGTAATCAACTCACAATTCAGTGACTACAACTTCAACGGATAACCATGTATCATATGA
Source organism: Trachelipus rathkii (assembly GCA_015478945.1). NCBI lineage: Eukaryota > Metazoa > Arthropoda > Malacostraca > Isopoda > Trachelipodidae > Trachelipus > Trachelipus rathkii. The sequence goes on from JABUQX010064037.1 coordinate 13,758, forward strand.
ATAATGATGAATATACGTGAGTTCGACCACAACGAGACGCAAAGATATCTTTCCCTTATATATACAAAGTAAAAAGTAATTCCCTTCGAGGGACTGTAATAGATGTTTCACATCGAGTTGCAAACTTCGTTTCTTTGCAATATTTAGGGTCATCAAAACCTGCTTCTGTGTTAATAGATTACCAAAATTGGAATCTAGCTGAATTTGAATAAAGTCAGGTAGTAATGATCAGGAACCTAATAATAGTGTTGCAATACCACACACGATACATTTAAGTTGAAACTGAATACTACATATTCCTTTACTCGTCATATAACTAATTTAATCTGGATTATCATTGCAGACTAATTCTACAAGTCCCGTTAAACATCAGCAGATAAATGACTTTTATAGAAGATCAGTCCACATTAATTAACACTAATTATCCTGATTTTCTAGAAGATCAGTTCTTACTAACTTGCCTGTAAGTTAAGCTATATAGTCTCTCAAAAACAAGCAGACTCTCAACTTATATCACGTCTGTAATGTTTTCCTCACACTAGATTATCGCAGGGGTGGTTAACGTAGCTCTTGTTGTCAGTTTCACTGTCATGTATTTGTGATTAACTGGAGGATTTTACACAACCAATGTAGTCTCCATCTTTCACGTAAATGGTCTCTGGCATGCCAGTATACCATGAAAACAGCTAATCTTTCTTTTATATTGTCTTTTTTGTAAGTATGGAGCGCGAGGGCCAGCGTCCCTCTGCTTAACGGTTTACGTGCGCAACAATATAGAGTGGTGAATGGTGTTGTTGGTGCGTATGTAAATTTAGCCTAAATTTGGAATACGCCGATGATTTCCTAATTGTGCTAATCACGTGTCTCACAGTAGTAGCGGATTTACTCTAATACTAAGGACGTCTGGAATGCGCGTTTATAAATCCAAGTGCTGATACTATGCACTATCTTTCAGGATTGCTATAAAAACCTGATAAAACTCGTGTCATATTTATCCATGTCTAGTGAGATTTAAGAATCGCTATCTATACCCATGGGTTTGAGTGATGATTTTGCTTGTTAAATGATTTATGTAGGTAAAATTTAATAAGCGTAAATTGTCGGTCGACGCTTTTCTTCTTGTCATGAAGTGTGCGACGGTAGCCCCCTCTTATACTTGTTGTCCACTCATAGACGAGAGGAATTTAAAGTCAGGTCCTTCATCGATATGAATCAGGTTTCCGCAAGCTATTATTAGGCATCACGAGCTTTTCACAAGCATATCAACAACCCATCGAATCTTTGAGAAATCAGAAGTACCAACAAATTATCAAGTTCTTCAAGATGTCTAGTAGTTTGTTTGAAAAGTTTCTTAGGGTTGGCGATTGAGTGGGGCTATACCCCGTATCTCCCGATAAAACCTCCCATACCTGTGGTGATTATTCAGAAATTATACCCAGCTTGGAAAAAACGCCTGCCTTATTTCAAACTGGCCTCCACTTGGATTATTTTCGTTTTTTTTTTTTTTTCCAGTATATGAGTCACTTCACTTAAAAATAGTAAAATACAGTAAAAATGAAATAATATTAAAATTATATAACTTCTTTTTACTTTTTGAAATGTTTATAAACTCATATATTTAATTCATTTTGTTGAAAGTAGAATATATATAGTGCGTCCGGGTATACCGGTATATAATAGGTTAACGTGACCAATACTTAGGTATTATATATATCAATCATTGTCTCCCGACTCTCCTCCCTAATGCACCTTTTGGAATAATTTTTTTTTTTTTAAATCACTGGATATACTCTAAATGAGAAAATAAACACTAATAAATATATATAAATAATGTAATTCTAATAAATATAAAAGTTTATAAAGTGTTGAGATAACCCGAGTCAGCCTGACCCTGGAGGGGTGAAGCGGACCACCATTGAGGGGTGACTCGGACCATCTGTTTAAATTCGGCTTTTACGTATAAATTCAATTTTATATTTTAATTTTTACTAATATAATAATTATTTATCATATTAAAATTCGTAATAAGTAATAAAAATGTCATTAATGATAAATAAAATACGAATATAAATAAGGTGGTCCGATTCACCCCTCTCCGCCCCAAAATTTTGACACTTTTTTGAACTCGTTTTTTTTATTAAAAATTTCATTTTTTTAAAAAAATTTATAATATAAAGTAACTTTGGTATTACATTAAATTAATCTATTACGTAATTAAAAACTGATCAATCAATAATACGCTAAAATACGAAAAAAACAATGGTGGTCCGAGCCAACCCCTCCATCAAATTTCTACGTCGGGCGTTGAATCGGACCAAGTTAGGCCCCGTTTTTTTGCCACTAATACCGCTTGGATCAAAAATTTACTTTGCCAGTTAAAGCTAACATACTCGAAGTATGTATCCACTGAAAAAATAATTAAAATCGATCCACAATTCTTTTCATTTTATAACGAAGTTAAAAAAAATCACCTTTTTCAAAAGTTGAAGTTCTATTGAAGGAAATTTTTTACCCTGGGCCTCTAAACATTTTTTAAAAATATAAAACTTTCTAGAAATTAAATGATGATTCTAAATAAACTTTGTAGTCACTACCGCGTGGCGTATAAAATGAGCGGAAAAAAAAAAAAAAAATTTTTTATTATTTTTTTTATTTCTACTTTTAGAGTCGACCGAATCACCCCTCCTAAAGAGGCGGGCCGGTCACCCCGCCCGACGCTACTACCCCTATATATTATATATATATATATATATATTATATATATAATATATATATATATATATATATATATATAATATAAATATATATATATATAATAATTATATCATACGGTATATATATATACGGGTAATATATAATATACGTATATAAAATATACGTATATTATATACGGTACTCACCTATAATATTATATATATATATATATATACTATATATATATATATATAATATATATATTATTAATATATTATAATATAATATATTATATAATATATATTATATATATATATAATATATATATATATATAACGGTTATATTAATATATATATTATACCTTTAGCCTAACATATATAAAATTCTTAAGTAGACGTAGCAGGTCAATACAGAATTAAATTTTCCTTAGTACGGTAGCGTGAATACTAGTGTGGTACTATATAGGGGGTAGAAGCTCAATAATAAATAAAGAGAATAAATATTCTAACTTTATTAACAGCTTTTTAAAGTACCGGGTAGTATTTGTAAAGTAATAACATATATATCAATAAATAATGCATGAAATGATTCTATGCGTTTCAAATTATATATTAAATTAATATAATATATAATAATATATTAATATACTATATATATATATTACACGGATGTTATATATATATATATATATATAATATTAATTATATTATAATATATATGATATATATATATATATATATATATAATATTATAATTAATATATATATATATATAATATATTATATTTATATAATAATATATATATATTAATATATAATATATTTATATATATATATATTATATATATAATACACTAGTTTATATATTAATTAATTTTATATATATTTTATATATATAATATATATATAAAATATATATATATATATTATATATATCATATTATTATATATATATATTAATACTATATATTTATATTTATATATATATATATAATATATATTATAATATATATATATATTATTAATTTATATATATATAATAATATATAATATATATAATATTATATATAATATATAAGTATATATATATTAACGGTATATTAGTATATATATTATATAAGTATATATATATTATATATATATATATACGGTAATATATATATATTTTGAATATATATAGAATAGAAAAAATTAGTAATAGTATAATTTATTTTCAACTAGGTAGAGTATTTTTGTAATTCTTATATGTATCATAATGTAGTGACTATCTATACTATAACTTTCATCAGATTAAATAATAAATATTGAAGATTTTACATTAATAATTTAAGTATTTCAAAAATAACAATAATTTAATTAATGAAGTAAGAAATACATTAAATCCTTAACTTAAATACCTTTTCAGGTTGTAAAATAAAAGAAGTTTCTTTATAAATATTATAATAAAATTATAAGTACTAGGTTATAATAATATCGAGTCTCCTAGATATATTCAAATAGTATAACCTGCTAGTATTTATTCATGTTCGAGATGCGGTGAGGTTACATATAAGAAGTAACATTGTGTCTTTACACACGTATATGCAATCTATAATCTTGATTGATGTTATTATTTTAGTCTCTCTCATTCTATACTACTTAAAAAATGTACAGCCGCTTCTCTAAGTCGCTTTAAAAATCATTTATTTTTTGGGTCAGAAGAAATTTACATTATAATGTCTGCGTGTGTGTACATAAGCTTTTATTCAGAGTAAAATTATTTTTAGAATTATACTTTAGAAAGAATTATTTTGAGTTGCTGTACAGATTGCTATAACGCTAAATTCACAACCATGCTCTTTTCATTGCTTCGAAATGTCTTGTTAGCTCACTATGATACAGAAAAAAATTAGATTGATTTTCCTCACTCGTTTCTTTGTCTTAGCTTGTATGATAAAAACATCACATACTCAATTTTCTTGCAACGAGTCATATTTTGTGTTTACTCGTTTTTCACTAGATGCCCAGAATATGCAAGAAGGTAAACTTATTTTTCTCTATATTCTTATTTTAATTTTATTGATAGATTGTTTATCAAACTCATTGAATTAAAAAGTTATTATGATATTACTCTCTATTAATAAAAGAGAATTTACATTTGCAGGTATCAATCGATAGTTACATATCATAACTTTCTCAACCATTCAAGTGTTCGCTGAGATAGTGTTCAACATATAAGATGTCTCTTTTGACCCAGCAGTTTGTTTTGCTATTTTACTGTTATAGTTTAATATTCTTTTTTATTGTTAAGTTTTATTTTTAACAATAATATACTTTTGTTACAAAACTATTAGTATATTGAGTAATAGTTGAGAGTGATGTAATATATGAACTACGTCTGCTCTACAAGCGTAATGTACATAACAATATGAACAAAATCTCCCAATTTTTCCCGCGGTTTTTTTGGTGTTTTCACGCAGGGAATAAAACCGCAAAACCCCGGTGCTCCCACTGGGTCTCTTTTTAACACACACAAGTGGTGGCGTTTTTTCTCTTTGTCCAACCCTGGACTTTATCTGGTCTGAATCCTTGTTGCCTATTGCTTTTCCCGACGAGAACGCTCGATTTTTCCATCTTACTGGTATGGCATCTACTTTCTCTAACTCCATCTCTTTGCAATAACTGTGTCTTAGTCAAGACAGCTCTCATTTTCATACTCATTTTTTCGCGCATACGATCTCTCCTTGCATCTTTCTCTCTCTTAAGTGCTATTGTGCTACACTCGTTCATAATCTCTCATCTCTCTTCTCTTGGTCTACATTTTGTCTTGTTCTAAATATAAAATGGCATCTCATTGCTGCTATGTCTCAAAACTCAGTCTTTCATGAATACAAGACCGGATTTCTATGGCAGTTTTTCTTATCTTTCTTTCGATCTTTACTCAGCGGCTTTTCTCTTTTACACTTCATCTGTGCTATTTTGAGTTTCTCATTATTAACAATATATGACTTTATCACTGTATCTTTTTATTTTCCTTGACCAGTTCGTAAGTGTTCTGATTATCCTAATTAAATTTTGGTTTTTAAAATTATAAATATAAATCTGATTATTTTATGATATTTAGTGCAGAGTACTCTCGATTTAATCAGGTTGTCATAGTGAGTCATTTAAATTAGATGTGATATATTACTTACTTGTAGTGAAAATTTTATAGAAGTTTCATTATGCGATTGGTAGTTGATGAATTCTAAATATATGATTTTTTTATTTGGTTTTTAGTTTAGAATAAGCCGTTAACAAAGATTAAAGTTTCTTTTGTTGTAATTTTTTTACATGACCTTACTTAGATTTAGTGTATGGCTCGCCAATAAGCACCTCCCTTATTAAATTAATATTATATTTATCTTTCATATGAAAGAAAAACAGTTGACTCTAATATTTTACAAGTAAAAAGAAAATAATTAAATAAGTATACTCATTACTATTAATAGCTCATTAGTAGTATAATAATAGCGTATTCCACTGTAATCACTCAAAAAGTTCTAAATGGGGAGATTTAGCATATAACTTTTTCTTCTCATAAAGCATTCTGAATTTTTGTAATTATTATAGCGGCTTATTCTGTTTAAAAGCCTATCAGTTTAACATCTTTCCTGCTCTTCAAGTTTATTGCATCTTATAAAACTTTTTTTTGTATTCAATCACTTTTTATTTCTCTTCTTTTTCTTATCTGGGTTTTAGACTCTTTGAGATATAGTTTTCATAATCTCCTATGTGGCAGCTTCTTATCATTGTCTAACATTTTTTGAGTCGATAGGAAAACTTTTATGAATACTATCTTATCATGAGTAATCTTATATATAGTAAAATTGTAGCACTGTATTTTTCTTTGAGGAAATCCTCATCCAGACTATGTTTTTTCAGTTTCTCCACTAAAATTGTTTAATTTTTAGATTTCTCTCATTTCCAACGTCGCATTCCTAATGCGAAAATATCTCAGTCCTATTTAATAATTTTTCCACTAAATACCGCTAACATTCTCATAACATTGTCTCTTTATGGGATATATTTAAATAGCAAAAATAAACTCATCAAGTTCTATATAGAAGGGATCATCTAACATACATCCAAATAAAATATTTATATGAATTATTATATCAAGCTTCACTGCAATAAGTAGTAAGTACTATACTATAAGTATTGACTTTATCTTTCGCATAGCAACAGAAATATCTGTGATTATTATCTAGTAATGAGTTTTTGTGTTATAGTACAATGCCTCTCTAGCAATAAATAAATCAAATCTTTGTTTCCCTTTTTGTTCTGGCTTGATTATTATATGAAAAACGTATATTATAATATATATATATATTTATAACTACGGATCCACTATGAGAGCCATATTGGACCAGGCTGTACTTCAGAGGATAATCTTATCTAATATATCTATTTCTGATCATTTGATTTTGCACAGATCTGGTCATTTCAGTTTGTCATGTAAATTCATATGCAAAAAAGACTTAGTTGTATAGGTTATGTAGCAGGCATTTACTGCGACTTAAGAATCTGTCACATAAATATTTAAGTATTAGAGACATTGTAAAATATCTGTGAACAGTGAAATTGAACTCAAGGTTCTAGATATATTTGACGTATCGTATTATAATTACCAACCAATACTTGTATCGTTAAAGTTATAATAAGTTTTTTTTTTTTGTTGAAGTCATTTTATATATAAAAAAAATAATAAATATACTATTACATAACTGCTCACAAAATCCAAAATCACTTCGTCAAAACCTCAAAAAAAAAAAACACTCTCAAAAAAAGTTATTATAATATAATTCCCTAGAAAGAAAAAGATATAAACAGATTAAGTCATATAGTCTAAAACTCTATAAAACCACATCCAATATATATATATATATATTATACCAATCACCTTCATCTGGTAATATAAGGATTGAACTTGGATACAACTTTATCCGAACAGAATAGGAAAGATATAGTTTATAGGTAATAGTGAACTTAAAATAGAAAGAAACAGGATAATAGTACTAGATTATGATATATATATGGTAAAAGTCATTCTCATATCGCCATCCTTTTCACTTCATCTTAATCATAAATAACTTTCAGAACACATATTCATTCACGTTCGGATAAAATCATAATAATAATAATATATATATTCAAAAATATGCATCTTGGTCCATGGATTAATTTCTTCATTAATGTTTTTGCTGAAAATTTATTAAAATTTCCCTGACTTTTCATGACTTTTGGAATTTCCTCTAGACTTATATTTCAGCCATATAATTTATAAAACGGTTTTCCCTGACTTCCTCAGACCAATTTTTTATTTCGCTGACTTCCCTGACCTTTAAAACCCTGAGCTTTCCAAAGAAAAGTGTGAACCTGTATTATATATATATCTAATATAATATATATTAATATTATATATAATATATATATATATATTATATTAGTGATGCTGCAGATGTCATTTTTTTTTGCTATCAATGAGGTATGCGGATATATACTATGATAATTAGTTATATATTTGATTTTTAAACATCACGCGGTATAATAGTAGTAGATTGACGGTATATATGCCGGGATGCCGGTGATATATATTGCTGGGTAACATGGCGTGAGTGATGCGGATTGCGGATGTATTATTAGTATATATTATATATTAATATATTAATAATTATATATTTAATATTATAATTTATTAATATTAATAATATATATATAATATATTATATATATTTAAATATATATATATATTATATATATATTAATAATATATATTTATATATATATATATTATATATATATATATATTATTAAATTATATATTATATATATATATATATATATATATTATATATATTATATATATAGTATATATATTATATATTAATATATATAATATATTATATAGATATATATCTATATAGTATTATTCTTGATGTATTAAGAATTGTTAATAATATATAGTTATAATATTATATATATTATTTATAAAAATTAACGATGTATAATGCAATAATACTAATTTATAATACAGTCACGCATATAGTATACAGTATATATACAGTATATATATGAACATAAACTTATTTTTGATAAGTGGGCGCGGATGGTCACTAATGATAACTTACTTACTCGTCTCACTGAAAATTTTCGAGCCATATGTTTCGGTTATTATATATGTAAATAAAATGGCCAGTGAGGGCCAATAAAAGTATATATATATATATATAATATATTAATATCAAAATAAAAAATATTTTCCATTAGAATTATATATATATATCTAATTTATATTTTATATATATATTATATATATTAATATTATATATATATATATATATATTATATATACATATATATTATATAGTATTATTATATATATATCTATATATAGTATATATATATATATATATATAATATATTTATATATATAATATATATATTAGAGAGAGAGAGCGAGAGAGAGGGAGGGATAGAGAGAGAGAGAGCGAGAGAGAGTGAGAGAGAGAGGAGGAGAGAGAGAGAGAGAGAGAGAGAGAGAGAGAGAGTTTTAGCCACAATCTAATAATATAATTGTTACCAATCTCTTTCCCCCAACCTCCGACCTTATTGAAGGAGAGATATTTACAAATGGATTTGTATACTTTTGCACTCTAACTATTTGTTCGAAATCGACTTCAAACTTGAAAAATACAAAGATTGGCCTATTATCTAAAAAGTAGGAACGGAATTTTGGTATTTGACCCCATATCTGAGGAATGGGTCGATTTTCAAAACCTACTATGTTTTGGGTTTTTCAATTTGAAAAATTGGGATATTTTTTCTGTTTTATCTTGTTCTGCATGAAATTTTCAAGACTTTGTAGTCGAGGGAGATGCACATTTTACTTAGGATTAATTTCTTGTAAATGGCAGCCATGTTGTTTTTTTTTTTTGAACAAATTTTCAGAAAAAAAAATTTTAAAAATTTTTTAAAAATTTTCTTTTGAGTATACAAAAAAATTATCTAAGTAAAAAAGTGTATCTCACCACGACTCTACAAGACCTTGAAAATTTGATGTGATTTAGGTAGTAGAAAAATTATATATCAATATTTCACTTTTTTTCAAAAATTTATTGTCTCGAAAAAGTGAAATATTGATATAAATTTTTTTTTTACTTATCCGATCAACATCAAATCTTTAGGGCTTGTTGTTCGGGTGAGATACATTTTTTACTTAGATAATTTTTTTGTATACTAAAAAGAAAATTTTTTAAAAATTTCCAAAAAATATTTTTTGGAAAATTTGTTCCAAGAAAAAATCCCAAACTACTGATATACAAATAAAAATTAGTTCTATATAGAAATGGTGCATCTCCACCAGCTACCAATGTCCTTGAAAATTTTCATGCAGATCGAGATAAAACAGAAAAATATCCCAATTTTGTTCAATTTCAAACCCAAAAAATAGTGGTTTGAACAATCGCCACATGTGCAGATTATGGGTTCCAATTATAAATTCCCCTGCTAACTTTTTGAGATATAGTCCCAATCTTTGTATTTTTTCAAGTAAGTTTGAAGTCATTTCAAAAAATAGTTTAGGAGGAGTCAAAAACCTAGATTTTCAAAAATTGAAAATACCAAAACAATGACTACAGACACAGAAAAACACTGGAATAAGACGTTTTAGAGGTAAAAAAAAGCTACAGTTTGGTGTTTGTATGGTGAAAATCGGCTGAAAATTTCGAATTTTATGTCCATTTTTAGGGGGAGTGAAAATTGGGCTCAGCCGAAGCAAAAAGGACCCTCCCTTGAAAGTGTATTTCAAAAATGTTTTTGTACCAAATTTATCAATGAACCTTTTTTTCTGTAGAGAATTTTCCTGGCTTTAATTTACATTCGGAAAATATTTAGCATTTTTGAGGATCGAACCAGGAAAATCGACTTTTTCAATAAAATGTAAAAATTGTCTATAAACGTTATAAAAGTACTTTTAACCATGCTTTTGTATTTTGTTAAATTCTTTGCATTCAAACACACACACACACATATATATATATATTATATATATATATATATTATAATATATATATATATATTATATAATATTAATATATAATTATATATATATATATATATTAATATATATATATAATATATATAATATATAAATATTTATATTATATATATATAATATTTATATAGTATATATATATATAATATATATATATAATATATATATATATTTAATATTTATTCTTATTTTCCAGAGCTGTAAGCAATAATGGATTCAGAACCTTCGACTTCGTCCTCTACAGCTACAAGTGGTGTAAGTTCGAGTCAGAAAGGCAAAATTTTTCTGATTGGATTTATTTCCCATCAAATTACTGGTAGAAAGTTGCCATCCAGTATCCAATGGTCAAGATTTACGCTATCACCATATTTCTGTTGTCGTACACTCTACACGCTTTACAAATCTCTTTGGGGGAACCCAAAACTTATCATCAGGTCTCTAAGCTTCGCATAAAAAAAAATGAAAGATATGTTTGTTTAAATGATATATTTCTCCTTTTCTAATACAAATTGTATCATTTAAGAATGTAACAGAATGCTATGGGATTATTTTAGAAACCTTTTTGTGGAGAAGTAATCTTTCTAATATAAAATAAATAAATAAAAAACAGAACACACACAGATTAATAAACGCTATTAATAAATGGGTAAATATGAAAAAAATAAAAATAAAAATAAAAATAAAAATAAAAACAATAAATAAAAATAAAGTCAGGACGTTTAAATTGAAGATTACTTTAAATAAAAGAAACACTAAGAAGTAGAACAAAGTCACACACAGTTGCACAAGAGAGTTCATACATGTATTGATGTAAACTCATAATTTGAGAGGTATGAAATTCGAAAACCTAGAGCCAATTCACCACAACTAATGACATTTATGGATTTAGCATTTCAGAAATACTTATAAGTCTTAAAATGTTTAAAATACTAAAAGATTTATTTCCCTGCACATACAAACATTGCTATTAAACTTACTTATCAGTATTGTTCCATTTTATCAATTGAGTCGTAACGGTTTTTTCTACTGTACAATTTTCATAACGAGTATGCGTTCCAGGAGATATATACTGCCTTGCCTGACTTTCTGTTAAATTTCTTTTTGCAGAATCTCCATCTTGCAAGCAAAAATTGCTGATCATTAGAAGAATATACAGATAAGCTATGGCAAGCATGTATTCTATAATATATTATATAATATTATATATATAATATAATATATTATATATATATATATATTATATATATAATATAATTAATATATATATATTAATATAAACTATCTATATATTATTTATAATATATATATATTATATATATATATATATATATATATATATATTATATATATATATATATAGTTATTATATATATATTATATATATATTTATATATATATTATATATATATAAATATATATATATTATGAATATATTATTTATAGTATATATTATATATATATTATATTATATATTAATATTTATATATATATATATATATAATAATATATTATATCATATATTATATATATATTATTATATAGATATATATATATATTCACGTATATGTGAGGGGGGTAGAAAGAATTGCCCACATCGTATGTAGTCCTGGCATGTTTCGTTAGATAAGGCGATAAGGGACCTCACGGTTGTAGTATTGGTTGGCTGCTACCACACCACTTATCTTTTGTCAGGATGCTAATACATGCTGAGGATAAGATAGAGTTACGTTAATGGTGTACCTCAGTAAGCGGCCTTCTATCTTAGTCGAAAATGCATGTAATCGTATCTTCATATGGGTACATGGAATATCAGATGAATAAATCTTGAGAAGAAGAGATGATAGTGTGGAATGTAGTTAGAAGGTGCACATTATGATTATTTAGCTCGCTATGAGATTATAAAACAATAAGTTTGTAATTGGAAACGGTAGAGAATGAGTGTGATTAGGTGTGAAGTGTGTTCATGGACCGGCTGGGGGGCGAAAGGATAGAGTAAAAAAGAGAAGAAGTTGACATATATTCTATTCTGCATCCTCGATGTGATCTTGAGGTATTTTCTACTGTTTAGTGTCACTGCAGATTATGGTACGATTTTTTGTTGTTGTCTGTTTTTTTTTTTTGTTCTTTTATGTATTTTTTTTTTAATAAATATCAAAGTTTAGTATATCAGCAAACATGCTCAGAAGAAGGTGATGTGTGGCGTCTGGTAGAGCTCTCACTTGTTCACATAGCTAGAGGGCGGGTGAAAATAGAAACTCAGGTTGACGAGCGGTCGCATATTTTCTAGCCAGGAAGTGATAATCTGACTGCAGATGTTATGTGAGCAGCAGGATGGACGTCGTGGAGTAGACGGTGTCAGTATGATTGTATGAAGATGTAGGAAGGTGACCCTATATAATGGATATAATAGGTGATCAAAAAAAGATAGGCTGTGAGAAAAACAGAGGAAGGCAAGGAGTTCCAGCAGAACAGAAGTAGCTGGAAAGAAAGAGGCCACACAACGAAACAAGTCTGTTGATTCTCAGTGGACTCGGTCATCGAACAGATTTTCTATGTGATAGAGTGGCACCGTGCTTGTTGGGGAGAAGATTGATTGACTGGTAGGAAGGTGATTGATTCTGTTGAACGGAGATAGGTATGTGTCGTGTAATCCTTTCTGAGGGCGACGCAATGGTTGGGAGACAAGATATATGCTCTACATAAGCCGGCCAACTCGCCAGGCATTCTGTCTCATATGTTAGTTGGTGTAGGTAGAGATGTATCAAGTAGGTAGTAGAAAAGTAGAATGATTGGTTTGTGGTTGTGTGAAGAAATAGAATGGTGAACTGATGTTCGAGAATGCTCAGTAAGAATCGCTCAAGAGTGAAGTTGGAAAGTATTAGGAGATAGAGTTTATATCATTGAGTCGCTCTAGCTTTTATGTATATCATACTGATACCTATATCCTGTTAGAATTAGAGGTGTGTAGGCGTTATGCTTGCCCCCTCAATTAGTGTAATGGAGAAGAGCGAAGATACATCTGCTAGGAAGGAACAAGGGCGAATAGGCCCTAATAATTATAAAACTGGAGATGGTAGCTGTGCAGATAGAGATATAAAAGAAGATATGAATGTTTACGCGCATTGTGAACGGTGAAAGTATGATAGTTTGGAATATTAGATCTGCCTGCGCAAAGGTGATATACTCATGTTAGAAATGTGACACAGTTCATTAGAACAACCATTGAAATAAAATCGTAGGGTTATCCGAGCAAATATAGTATTAGGTGTATGATCTCTCGTGTGTTATAGACCGACCCGATATGTCTCATAGAATATTAATGTATCACTGGGAAGACGCTAGAAGCTCGTTCTTAAAAATAGGAAGTCGAGAGAATGTTAAGACGACAGATATGATGGACGTGGTGTGCGATTTTGTACCGCGAATTTTTGAAATGAAAGCCACCAATACTGCTAGGATGATGGCAACAGCAGCAGGATTGATAGTTTTTTGGACGTGCGATACTGAGATCTGACAATACTAACTCTACACTATCACTCTAATGATCTCAATGATATCTCAAAGAATTAGGATGTTTGAGACATAGCCACTTATATAAACTAAGGAGTACCACAAGAGAAAATACCTACATACAAATGTTATATATATGTAGGAGGAAAAAAAGGACGGTGTGAAATTGATGATTACACAATTTCTCGCAAGAGAAAAGGTGGACGCGCGATAATTCCGCGGTATATAAGTTCCTACAAGACATATAGTGTAAGTCTCTCTGCTGAACATGGATAACTTGATCGCAATACGTTCCTACGAATGACAATGAGATCACCATGAGATCGGAGAAATATGACCCCTCCTAGAATAATGTCCAAATTATAAAGATCGATATATATATATAGATACATAGAGAATAGCTCGCCGCGCAGAAAGTGTATGATTAGGAGGAACTTCACCTACTTCACCGATAAAATCTCATTATCAATGATTTCCGTTAGCTACTCCGCACGAACATCGACCAATCAACTTCCGCAAACTCAACAGGTAAGTAGCGATGTCGTTAGTGACTCTCTCGCTATGCGTAACCAAGAGGAAATGGTATTTTGGGATGAGGTATTAACCGTTAAAGGAAGCATTGTTAACCCAACCAATGAGCTTCGCGCAGCAATATGAAAAGCGAGATGAGAGAACTCAATAGCTTGAACGTAAATGGTCCATAATGACAACTGCTTATAGATGAATTAGAAATTAAATAGCTAGTGATAAATTGCTCTCAAGCCAAGAGTCTCGGAGGTTGACCCAGGAATGACTGATATGCTCTGAGTTAGAATCGTATACACTTAATTACAATAGCCGATTAATGAATGCTTACTAATTACACGAGACGCGCGATTCTGATACAGAATACTATAACTCAAGAATTAGGATACACACAACACTCCACTACTATAAAGTCCGGAGATAAAAGTGGGATTACGGGACTTAACAGCCATCCTATATTTTCTCCCATTCTTCCATGAACGGGTAGAGATGGGTGGGGACGCAATGTAGCTATTAAATAAAAGTCTAATCTTGTTTCCAAAACCTCCGTCTACTCAAAAAGCGCATATGACCCCTCGGTGCGACCCAAATTCTCTCTATATTTCGCACCACTTGTACATGATAAGCACAATAAATACTCTCCCCCCTTCTCACTACAGATTTACCTTCCTATAAATCTAATTATTACTCTCATTTAACATACTTAAAATACTCAAATGATTAATTAAATTTTCTCTGCACCACCTAATCACCAAAAAATTGCGTAAATGGATGTACACCAAATTATATCAGCAGACATTATTTAGTGATACCTTATCGTTATTTCGTACTTTGCTAGTAACTAAGTGAAGGTTGGCACTACTGAACAAATTAATATTCTCGCTCGTTCAAAGATTTAGCCTAAAAATTTCGACAGTAAGTCTTCAGTGACCTCAAGAAGTTTCTATATTTCAATTTTTTTCCTAGAAATACATGATATTTCTAGTGTGAACCACAAGTGACAAAGTCCTTTCTAAAATCTATGAAAATATTTTTCACATTGTAGTGTATGTCTAACCTGTGTTTTATCAATGTGTTTATACCCTTTCTCGGTAAAGTAGTCACAGTCATGAGTATGTTCTCTATCAAAAATGTATTGGCATTTGTATCTCGCATACGCCATCAAACCAACACATACCTTCGAAAACACTAGCATAATAAGATAATTTGTATAGACTAACTCACACTCACCGTTAGGCATTTATATATCTTTATTTTTTAAATCCTCACACGTTGCTATGTAGCAAGTGAATATTGCTGTCCAGACACGTGAGGCCTACACTTTATCAGAACTCTTTTCGCTCCTGTGGCGCAGGTCTCAAGCTTCTTCATCTCACCCAAAAATTCTAAATAGCCATAACCCAGTAATAGATTCAAGTATAGATTCAACATAGACAATGTCACCTCCCCCACTGCACCAGACTTCTAACATTTAAACTCATGTCACACTATACTCCACCAAAGTTTAGCATAAAATGTTCTCACATTCAATATGGTTGATTTTCTGCTCGCCTCTTATACTGACTCTCCTCATGCCTCACTCGCAGAGCGCGCAACGATCCTGAATGTCTACGGATCGTCCTCAATCTGTGGATAACGTAAATGAAAAAAGCCTAGTGTTGAACTGGCCTCTTCCAGCCGAGTCCTGCTCTCCAAGCAAAAACTGGCGAAAGCTATAAATTGGAGAGCAGTATGTCATCATTAGCATATATCTCTCACATCCATATAATGATGTCTTCATCTGGGTTGGCCAGGGGCAGAAGTGGATAAGCAGGAAGGTATATTATAGTCGCGCAGTCTGTGCTTTCATGGTACACGAATCACCTATTACAAATACATCCACTCTTGTGACCGTTGTGGATTGATAGTTCATATAACCTTTATTTTCAGCTTCCGATCTTCTATAAGCACGCTTATATATATATCGTGTTTTAATTCCCTTGTATAATTTTTTGCATATCCGCTGTAATGGTTGCTATATTGAAGTGCAATAGGTGATTCACTCTCTTTACAAGGTGTGATCGAGTTTCTTTCTTCACTGGTCTCTGAGCAGTCATTGGAAGAATATTCCGAAGTTACAGGTGCGAGATCTAGAAACAACTTTTTCGAATGTAGTAATACTCATATTCATATACTCGAGTTCTTTCAACACAAAGCCGAATATCTGGGTCAAGGCATATTACTAATATATGTCTCTCACATATTTTGTCAGATAAAAAATACTAACATTAGGACTTGTATAGTGTAGGCCAGGTATAGAGTTAATCATTTATAAACATGGCAACTACTGTGATGTGTTATTAGACCGTTGTCAACCAACTTACTACGTTTTTGTACACGTAATTCCAGACCCTGCATTCTTTAGTTACTCACGTTAAGAAAATGATTCTTATTGGAACATAGTAAACTTCGTATTGACTAGTGTGTGCAGTATTTTTTAATGAGCGCTGGTCGCGTCTACGCACACGAAAGCGCAATATGAAAGAATCCTTAGATTATTTTCTTTCGTACTAAATAAACCGGATGACTCATAAAATTGTCGCTGAAACAAGAGTAATATTGATAATGTCTGTGTATTGCCGGATGAAATGTAGCATAAATTGTGGTTATTGCGAGGATATTTGGTCAGATTATGATTGTAGTGTTACTAGAGACGGTGTGCTTGGATTCTGACATCGACGTCTTGATATGTATCGCGAGCATATGCGAAGTAATGTTAAAGCTTGTATTTGTATTTATTTTCGATGAAAAAATATTCTCTGTACTTTCTCTTTCCCTGCCATGGCTGAACAACCATGGTAACCCTGTCCAATGAACTTGTTTGGATCTAAGCTATTCTTTGTCCAAGTAAAACATCAATAATCAATTGCCATGGTTTTTGTGTATTCATGGCTCTCTAATAATGCAAATCCAATGAGTTATTTACAAAGCACATATTTTTTCGTTTAAAATACTTAATATCATTATTCGAAATATAATAAAATATGTTTACTATTCATTTTCACCAAATATTATTACAGATGTTTCATCAGCTAAATAGAATATGTATTGCCTTTTTGACTAATCTTGCTCTGAATGAGACGTCTAATCTGACATGGATGTCTGCACAGATAAGAACATCAAGTTTGAATTACTGTGTAGTGATTCTTTTAGCAGGCATTTTTATAGGCTACCCTACTGTAAGGCGTTTCAACATACTCATTTGTCATAATATAAACCGACATTAGATTTATTCGATAATCCTATTCATGTATTGGTATATTTGTACACCTCGCTAGAGGTAAATGGTGTAACCCCACAAAAATAATTGTTGTTATTTCAGATGAAATGTAAACTTTGTTTTATTGCCTAAGTAAGCACTACTTGTTAGGATATATAGGATAGTCCGATCTACATGAAGCTCTACGTTGAACAATGATCAACTGAATTAACATTTTACCTAGAGAAGACTATTTCGAGTAGTCAAATTATGAATTATACGAAGAACTAAAGTTTCATTATAATCATGAGCTCTGCTCATCTTCTTTTAATCGTTCTCTTGCTAATTAAACGTGTATTCTTGTATTTTTGTGAATAGGGTTTCTACACCACAACTAGGGAAATACTCCTAGAAGGCTCTGCTGTCGGATGGTATAGTAATTAGAGCGAGAGTAATAAAAAAAATATCAAACTACGAAGCGACGGTGCCTCTTGAGCAAGTATATGTCTGGCTGTTTAGTGTGTTCAAAAAGCCTTATGAAGTAGTAACCAGCCAGTAGAGTATTGGTTTTTCGTTATAGACCATAATTTCTAATTGATGGTAGCTGAGGGTTTTCCATTTTGTATAATTTATTTTTGGCATTTTTCTATACACTCTAGATCAATTTTGCCCAATAATGGTGACTTTGTGGAACGATGTCCTCTATAAAAATGTATTTTATTCAGCATTTATTTCTCCTCTTCTCAAGTGTATTTTTCATGTAACGACATAACACCACGGATTTTGTTCCAAATGAACGCTATTAAGTGATAGGGCTGTTTCAGTATTCTCTTCCAGAACAGCTGCGATAAGAGTATTATATTATAGTCATATATTAATATATATATATATAATATATATATTAGCTATATATATATATATAATATATATTATATATATATTAATATATATATATATAACTATATATATATATATATATATATATAATTATATATATATAATATATTAATATATTATATTTATATAATACTATATATATACTATATATTATATATTAATATTATAATATATATTATATATAGATATATTTTCACAATGATAATCTTATGAAACAGTTTATAGCACTTAATCTCAATAATGGTATTAACCCTTTTAGCTTATACTATCCTATTATTCTGGGTATTATACTATATAGTATACGGCGACAGAGCGATGTATTCAGCAATTCTTAGTTTTAGAAATCTTGCTGGTCAGAGAGGGGAATGAAGTAATAACTCACACATCATGGCGCGGGTAATATATCAGCTTTAAAAATAGAACACACATCGTGAAGTAATATCCAAGTATCAAAAATAAACATATGAAGAACATCGCACTCTTGCAATAGCCATACTATAGACTACAGTCAATATGGTATGGTCAAGCTCTCTCTTTTTTCGCTAACATGCTACCCAAGGCTAGGTCAAAAGTGTGTTTATTGCAGTATACGTGAACCGACCTCCACGCAGCCGACGTGTTACACGCAGGTATAAATTACTCACTTTATCATGCAGACTAGATGCTTAGTTTTCTTGTGTTGAATTGTAAGTCCTTACGTGCTATTTGTGTGAGCAAAATTATTTGTGCTGCGTCCGTTGGATGATCTCGTCGCCGAGTGTGAATTAGCTGTGGCATTAAGTCGCAGGTGTGTGCATAAGACAGTGCAAGGCTAGGGCGCGCTGCTTCAGCACTTACTCGGAAGGGTAACGTAGAGTGATAAAACGAACTACTCTCTGTACGACATTTCAACGCTTCTAGCGCTAGGATATACTTCAGCTTTAGTATTGGGTTATCTGTCTCAGAAAAATTATCTCTTTAGGATAACATTTAAGTATACATTAAACATTTATAAATACATATTACGATAGTGTTAGCAACGAAATAATAGTTTTTCATTCAGAGATATATTTTGGAATTTTTTCTAGGTACACATTCTCAGTATTATTTATTTTGAGCACCATGTTCACGTAGTATATCTTCACACTAAAAAAATGAGAACCCTCATTTGAGAGAATAGTTATAAGTGCTCCTAAGGAGATATCATTTAACAATTGCGATGCCGTGGTTGCGAGCGTGTCCTAGGCCTCTGTAAGGCTCTGACGGAGTGGTGATGAGGAGAGATATAAGAGTGGGCTCGCATTTCACTGGAGATCTGGTTTAGGTCCAATCTTGTCGAGGAGAGTGAACGAATACGCGAAGATCAGACTCATCTACTAATTCTATTTTAATTAGATCGTAAGTATGAAGATTCACTTTAGGCTGATGCGGAATACTGATATCTTAAGACATAGTAGGAGACGAGGGATCCAACTTCTTGTAGAGCTATCGTGTTGTATTCGCTCATGGCTTACTAGTAGGTTCACACGAGAATATATGAATAAATTATCAGTTCTGGTGTAAAACAATATTTGTGCGTTTACAAAACACAAAAGATAATAAAAATAGTGTGACAAAATTTTCTGTATTAGCAAATTATCTCTGTAGTGGTAACAAACAGCTACGAATTATCTCTTTAAATGCTAATAAGTGTTATAGAAGGCAAAATATTATTTATTATTTAAACGACTTAACGTTATTTATTAAATGTTATAAAAAAAAGTCACATAAATAACAATCAAGTTTTTATACAAATATAAATAGTTATATTATAATATTTACATTTGACATAAATTTATATAAACTTTTATTTTTATTTATTATAATATTAATATTTATATATATATATTTTTAAAATAATTTATTTTATATATTTATGGTGTCATAACTCTTTCATAAAAATGGATCATATTTATTATAATAAAGTTGAAACATTGCGAAGATCCGTAGTATGGCGTTTCGCCTTCACTTCCTAAGATAATTGAAAAACTACAAAATGCCCTTACATATTATTAAAGTTCATCAATATATTTGCTTTAAGTATAATATTTTTATTATAATATATATATATTTTTTAATAACAATTAATATTATTATAATATAATTTAATAACAAATGTAATACTTTTAATGTATACAATTTAAGTATTACATAAAGTAATAAAAAAAGTTAAATTTTTTAATTATAATAGACTTTGTGATATTTTGCTTTTATGGTTCATTCTGTAAATATTTTCGTTTTCGGTGAAGTAAAATAAGCTAATTAAACTACTCTCACTTTATATATAATATATACTTTCTCATACAGTGAACACGGATTGGCTATCCATTCTGATTCGGATAATTTACATATATAGGTGTTAAGGGGAAAATAATTAAAGAAAGGGAATGAGTGGGATCTCTATCCTGAATCGGACTACTATTCGGCGAGTGTGATTCTTTTTCTTAGTAATTTGATATAATCAGCTAAATAGGGCCATCTGAAGTGGTTCTTTACCTGAATGAAGGACCTCTATAGGGAAGTGTTTTATTCTTTTATTATTTATATTTTTATGTATTCACTATGAATGGCTACGGCACTGATAGTGGTCTATCTTTCCTGAATACTAGGACTCTTAATCAGTGGATGTGATTTCGTCTAGTAAGGGGTAGGCACTTGGTAAGAATAGGGACAGTAGGATAATCCTTGGACATCTCAGAGATTCGATCAGGGGAATACTAGGAACATCGGTACGGCGTCTCACAGTCTCGACTTACAGAAAATCACAGGTTATCTGAGAATCAGTATCATCAATAGGAACATCAGGATCGTCAGGGACATCATGAACATCAGAATCAATCAGGGAATCAAGAGGACTCATCAGAATCATAATGGACTCAGAGACATCAGGATCATCAGGATCATCAGGATTCGTTGACGTTACCGTTTCCATAAAAGCAGGTTTTAAACGGACTAATTGAGACTACTGTAGTTTAACCATTCCTGAGTTTATTATTGTGAAAACAATGTTACGTTCGGTTGAAGGATTTTGAAAGGACCACTATAGGGGCTCTAAGGTTTTTTGACCTATCTCACAGTCCTAATAGGAAGACATTAAGTAACATAGGTCATTGAGTGCTTTCCGATAAATATATAATGGAGTAATTGTTTAATGAAGTGAGTGAAGTTTGTGAATAAGTAGGAAGTCGTCTAAAGTTCACTACATTCTCTATTCACCTGGTGGAAGTAGCGGATGAGATTCTTCATAATATTCAAGAATCATTTCTTGTTTGTTGTAGTGAAGAAAGTAATTGTAAAGATATTCTAATATGACAAAGTGGAGTTTTCCAGTTACTGCTTCAAAGGCGGGATAACCGGAATCGTTTGGATATGCATTACTGATCTACGCAGTAGGAGTGATGGGTTATAAGGACATGAAGCCAGTTTTTCTTTATGTAGCTCAAATCAAGCATGTCTTGAGAGATCGGTGATAACCTTTTCTATATCTGAGAATTTGTTATTGTGAGGTGGTAACTCACGATAGGTCGTTCGATAAAGACGATGGAACAATAATATATGTGACAACTCACTGATAAGAATCGCTTTCGTAATTGAGGACCTCTGTCCAGAATCACATAGAGAGAAACCGAATTCTGAGATACCACTTCATATAAAGCATAGGGCAACAGATTTTTTATTTAGTGTTTTATAATTGTGATAGTGCTTACAGTACGCATTTTGTGTTTCGGTCGAGCACGGTAAGTAGATTAGCTGAGAAAAAAGTTGGAGAAGAAGATCAAACCAAAAGTGTAAAGCGTCAAAAAAGTAACCCACATAAGTAATCTATATGAATTGTTTCAGCAAATCTCTGAAGATGGATTATTCTAATGGATGTATTATAATACTATATATAAGTGACGATGGATTTTCGGTGTGACTAGATGGACTTTATGTACAGCGTGACACTGTTCACAGTGCGTACAAAAAGCCTAATTCGCTGAATCCGATACAATGCCTAAATAATATCTTTCCTGATCAGCTCGTAAAGAGCTTTGTTATGTATCCTGTATAGGGAATTTGTATTAGCTCAAATATTATGTAGTAAATATATTGATTATATATAAGGTGAAATTCGGTTTTCGGCCCATAAAGTAAATGGTGTGGCTGCAAAGAACCCGAAAGGAGTGACGAAAACAGCATGGGGGACGTTATCTGTCCACCCATATTATTCCGCGCTTTTAGGGGAGGGCTGGTGTGCACGCAGTAATCCCCTCAGCTCTCGGACTCAGAAGATAAGACATACAATAGAGAGTGCAGGGTCGCTCTTCGTCTCTTTTTCTTGAAGGCGAGCTATTGCCAGGCGATATCTCTTTACCAGGGAGGATCTTGCACTCCCGCGAGTGAGAGAGTCAGGGAGAAGATAATACAATAACGCTCTGTCTCTGCTACCTATCGTTGGTCTTTTTCTTTCTGAATACTCTCAACTCTTCTTGCGCGGGAAAGGCGATAGATGAGCCACGTGATCTACTCCTGCTTTCAGGGCGCGTACTGAAAGTAATCCGTCTCGGGTTGTTGGGTACGATCCTACTTTTGGTGTCTGTGTAATTTTTTTGTAGAGAAAATAATTTTATAAGTCAAGGTGAAATCGAAGCCTTTACTGATCCCTGAAGTGGACAAAGGGTGACGTACTAGATTCCTGCCGATAGCAGGAGTCGGGGTCTCTCAGCCTTCCGTAAGCATGAGACTGATTTAATGAAGGACGCAATAGATGTGCTGTACGGAAACTGATACTCCTCGACACTCCGCAG
>JABUQX010064037.1:42500-55103 GCA_015478945.1 Trachelipus rathkii
CCGGACGATGTCTTTCCATTGTGACAGTCTTTTTCAAGCTACGACTTCCAGCATAGGTTTTGTTTCGTTAGTTGGTTGGAGTCTTGCCATTCTTGTTCTACTATGAACGTACTTCGGGATTTTCGTAATATGGCTTGGTGTGTCTTTATTATGCATTTATTCCTACACCTCGGTGTATTACTATGACGGTAACAACTCCGAGTTAGGAGTATGACCCAAATAAAACCAAAAACCTAGCTCTAATTTCCAAAAATGAAAGAGTTTACAATATATTTACGGGTGATGCATTAAATTTGTCCGCGAGTTTATATATATATATATATAATATATTATATATATATATATATATATATAATATATATATATATATATTATTATATAATATATTATAATATAATATATATTTTAATATATATATATAAATTATATGATATATATACTATATATATATATATTATATATATTATCCTCATATATATATATATATATCACTATATATAATATAATATATATGAGGGTATAGGGGTACAATTTATAATTATTTTCGTCCTAGGGGTACGCGATCAAAAAAGTTTTGAGACCTCTGCTCTATGACGCTACCGAATTTAAGAAAGACAAAAGCCGTTTTCGTTTTGGCATTTGTGCTTACGAAACGTAAGAAATGCTCGAGTTTGCGTTCGTTTTTGTCAACTTAACGCAAAATCGAATAAAAATGATCACAAACCAAGGAATTTTCTTTATTCCTAAGTGTATTTCCGTGCTTACCTAATTTGCAAGTTCGTACGAAAAAATGTGAAACAAATAAGATGACGGCGTGTAGCCCTTTTGAATCGATGAATGTTTCATTCAATAAAATTAGCTTTAAATCTAATTTATTCCAAATCGATCAATTATTTGTAATATAAACCATTTGCTATTCATTTTTATTTCTGTTTATTCCAGAACCACGTGCTCCATCACAACAGCTGATTCCAATTGTTGAAACAAAAGCAACTTTTATGAGAAATCGCTGTCGTTTATGCAAGAAATTCGTGCTAAAACTGGGTAAGCATTTCTTATCGAGCGTACGCAGAAAAAAAAATTATATCAAAAAACCACAATTCTATCAATCAAAGACTCAATGATGAATTGTTGTTTCGCAAATTAATTTAGTTAGACCTGATATTATTCCTTATAAAAACTTTATATAGAATTGCTAATGATAATTTTCAAATTAGATTTTAATCGTTAACTGAAATCTTCTAATTTAATATTAATAAATAGCTGAAGTAAAGGAAGGAACTTACTTCATTTATCGCGCTTTGTAGAAAATATGATACGAGGTCGAATGATTTTATTTTCATCAAACTACTTCCTATAATATACTTCACATCGAAACGCAATGCTATGAGTTTTCTTTGTGTTAAAATCTGTATTGTTAAAATTTCAGATTAGTATATTTAAAATAGTTACCCATAAGATATTTTATTTTATTTTCCTTCCTAATATTTACAATTATTTTTTAATAATGATAAGAAAAAGTATAAGGAAAATTTTTTATAATTATGTTCATAGTGGAAAAATATTTTTTTCAATTTCGCTTATCAAAAGTTAATATTATTGATTACGAAAAATAAACTGGCAAAAATTATTGGTATGATAATACCAAGGCCGTTTATAAAGTTTTATTAGTATATTATAATAATATATATATTATATAATATATATATATATATATATATATATATATATATTATATATATATATATTATATACTATATATATATTATATATATATTATAATATATATATATATATATATATATATATATTAATTTATATTATAATATATATATGGCATCATTTACATTTATTTCTGTTGTCTATGATCGGATATTTGTTTCTTATGTATATTTTTGTGCTGATTTGAAAAACCTATTGGGTTTTTGTCTTGTCACGTCAGATTTTGACACTATTCACATGTAAAAATGGAAAAAATTGCCACAAAAAATCGATTTTTTCCGGGTGAACAGTCCGGAGAGCTGATAACCCACATTGATCTAAAAAAAAAAAAGTGTATCTTGTCAAATAATATCTACTATCAAAAAATTTCATAAATGGACCAGGAGACAAGATAATATAAGAGAGCTTATAGCAGATTTCATTATGAAATGGACAAAAAAAAAATTTTGCCATTTTGTTGTTCATGTGAATGGCGGCAAAATCCTTCGCTGGCTATTGTTGACAAAAACCAACATATTTTTTTGATTCAGCGCAAAAAAATTAATTACAGTAAGGAAAAAGTTTTAGATACAAGTCAATAAAAATTTTGCTCCCCAGTATAATAATAATAATAATAATAATAATAATAATAATAATAATAATAATATAATAAAATAATAAATAATAATAAATAATTACATAAAATAATAATAAAATAATAATAATAATACTGGGGACAATTTTTGTTGACGTTGAATTATTTCTTATATTTTTACAATGAATCCAAAAAGTAATAATGGCTGTTTGTCTAAATGTCCGTTTTGCATGCCATTCACATGAAAAGTAAAAAATTGCTAAATAATTTTTTTACCACTTCATAAATGAAAACCCGCTAAATCTTTTTTTATTATTTGTCTTTTCATTGTGAAATTCTCACAGCATATATATTAATGCAAGATACACATATTTTGTTTAGATATATTATGTCTGTATATCCAACCGTTTTGTCTGTATATCACGGGTAATTTTTTTTTTCCCCAATTTTTTCTGTTTACATGTGAATAGTGTCAAAACTGGACCTGACAGATAAAAACAAATACAATTTTTAAATTCGTCGCAACAAAATACATAAGAAAAAAGTTTTATTTGCGTAAAAAAAAAAAATTGTGTCCTAGTGTTATCTTAGGGCTCTACTATATGTATGTACAGCTCCAACTTTAAAGAATTACATAAAACTTTGTAATTAAGAAAAGACGAGGTCATCATTATACAAAATATAAACAAAAACAAATAAAAAAGAAAAAAATCATCTACTCTTGAATACAGCTCAAATATAAAATTTGAGACTTCATAACCTTGCTAGTCATTTTCCGATATTTTTTTATGCTTTACAGATCATTTCAAAAATTTCTTACAAGTTTCATGAGAATCTTCTGGTATCGCTGCTATAAATATGAAATTTGGAGGCCTAATTTTTCATATTTGGCATGTTAATAAAAACATTTCCTAACGATCTAGTAAAAAATAAAATAACGAATAATAAATAATTAATAACACAACAGATTATATTATATATAATCTATATATATATATATATAATATATATACTATATAATATAATATTTATATTATATATGATATTATAATATAATATTATATATATTAGTTATAGTATATATATATATATATATATATATATATATAATATAATAATATATATATATATAATTATATATATATATATATTACAGCGGCTATCCCGAGGGGGTGGGGGCCAGGGGGCCATGGCCCCCCGAAATTTTTAACACTAAAATTTTTAACATACGTTAACAATATAAAGTGCAGAGGTTAAATTAATTTTATACACTCGTCGCATGTCAGGAAACAAATCTCGTAAGTCCTTTGGGGAAGTTTTTTACAGAAGTAGAATTTTACCTTCTTAACGATGCAGCACGACATTGTAGCTCCCAGACAGGGAACAATTTTCGATGGTGTGTGCGTCTAACGTTGATATTGATTACTCTTACGATCAGAGAAGTTTTCTTTGTGTTCTCGTCTCGGTAAAAATGATGTGACGGGAATGAAGTCTTGCAAAATTAATTGGAGAAAAGTAACTTAACTTGGATTGGATATGAATAATCTAAGAGGACAGGGATATGACGGTGCAGCAGCAATGAGTGGTGAGTTCAGGGTGTTCAGAGAGTAATTAATGAAAAATGTCACAAGCTATTTTTATACTCACTCTTTTTGCATTGCTTAATTTATGCCTCACAGGTGCTTTTAAAGTTCAGAATATCCGAAGTGCAATTGGAATATAATATCAGAATGTTGTACATTTTTTTTCTATGTGCTAAGAGGACAAAAGTTCTTGAAGAAAAAAATAGAAGAACTAATTTCCTAAGAGTAGCACAAGAAGAGATTACAAAAAGCTTGCGCAAACTTCGCTTGATGGCCAACGCATGAATCGGTTTATATATTTAAAGTTTAAATAGATAATAGCAGCTTTAGAACAAATAAAAATGTGGTAAGTTGGAGATCGTCGAAAAAAAAAAATACCTTAATTCTAAACAATGTTAATATAATTGCATTTCTTTTTCTGGTTCACTTTTTGTTTTAAATAGACGTTAAAACGTGTTAACATACAAACCTTTTCAAACGATTGGCAGACACACGGTTAGGCTGATTTGGTGAGCTGCATATAATGAAGTGAATCTAGTAACACTGAAACTTGAAGGCCATCAGAAAAAAAGCGAATATTAGATTTCAGTAGGATTTTGAGAATGTGTAAGCAGCATCTGAATTGGGTGGGTATTGAAATTGCATCCTATACCAAGAAATTAACAAATTCTTAAAAATGCAGACCCAACATCCTTATTTTACGACCAACACGACTTATTTATCCGCACACCCATTTATATTTACCATTTTTGGATGAGTAATATGCAGCATTAGAGAGAGGTATTTAAATCATAAAAAATTATATCTTCCTTGCATTTGTCATACCGAACAGGAGGTGTAATGTACCATATGAAAAAATAAAAGATTGTAGCATATTACAAAAGAAGATCTCGAAAGCCAATTGAGGATTTAGTAAAAAGCAGAATCGGATTATAGGAAGTTGAAAAGGCATCACAGCCAAGATCGTCCAAAAACAGCAAGAGACGAACTAGTTCTTGTTCCAAGTCACAATTTACAAATATTTACATCTTGCTTGCAAATAGATGGCAAATCTTCTACCCGTGTCTTCTTGGTCTTCAGTAGAAAGGAAAGCTTTATAACATTAGCTTCCTAAAAACCTACTTGAAAAATACTATTGGCGAGATAATGCCCTTTGACTAACACGACCATCGAGAATAATTGACATAAAACTGAAGTGCTTATCTCGGACTTGTGCTCACTCTCGATGCCCGACGGATTAAAGTTAACATCAGCGAAAGATGATTTTAGAGAATTTACTTAAAAATTATTTCCCATATTTTTTCTTAAAAATTTATAACTATTCTAGCACTTGTTATATATATATATCATATGGATAGGTAGAATAATGTATTATATATATATATATTATATATATAAAATATATATATATATATATATATATATATTATAATATATATATATATATAGATATATATATATATATATATAATATAATATAAATATATGTATATATAATATATACGGATATATATATTAATATATATATATATATATATATATATATATATATATATATCATTATATATATATAATTTACAGGAAGATAAACACCACCGCTCATGGGCAGAGCCCTAAATCTAGGAGGGGGTGAACTCGATTAACGTCCGAGCAGGACGGAAAGCAAACCCCTAAGGACGGAATTGCTCCATACTTCTCCCACCCCGACCAGTTGCGGAAACCGTGGGGGACCCTCCAATTTGCTTTGGTGAGTTGCTCTAACACTGAGCTACCGGGCACTTTTTAAAATGAATAAATATTAAAATATTTAAAAAAAATACATATATACATATACAAATGCATTAAGTAGCCTACACATAAAAAATACATATTAAATATACATACATTATAAAATCATTACTATCATTATTATAATTATTGTGCCAAACACTATATTTAACCAAAATACACTAATGTTACTATTAATCACCAGTAATTACTATATTTAAATATTATTATTATTTACTTATGCGTATACACTTTTAATTTGATTATTATTACGCTATACACTATTAATTCACTGTATTTTAAAAATTGTTCACAATAGTTCAACTAATAAATTAATATTACGCATAATACACTATATCACGGTACTTTTTAAAAATTGTTCAGCACGTATTGCTTATTAATTAACATATTAACATTATTACCGACTTATCACTAATATTTATTATATGGTATACGCATATCACCATTCAACGAAAAAGATTATGTGGATAGCAGACGGGAACTCCGAACCTTGCCACCAGTGAGAGAAATTAGAAAATTCACGAAGAGAAGAGAATTATAAAAATAGTATCTTACAATGACTCGACGACATCGGAAAACGCAGCTTCACACTTTCTATAAATTTAAAGTTTCAGAGGTTTCTTACTTTTATTTTCTGTTTATATAATTAATAATTCAATCCAAAATAAGTAAAAGAAATGTTAGCCGAAAAATATGTTGCTCCTCACCATCTCAGATTTGAATAAGACAAATAAAAAATGTATTAATTAAATTCTTAATATTTTAACACCGACTAAATAATAAAAATATTTTATTTACTGAAACCACAATCCAAATACGCTCTCCTCTGAATATACAATCCACAAAGCACATATTGAACTGCCTTCCAAGATTTTCATTCTTCTTTCCAATTAAACTTTCAGATTTTCCTTACTCTTCTTCACTCTTCTTCTGAAGCTTCTCTATTTCGTTTCCCTTCTGCAAATTTCTGCGTCCACACTCGATGACGGTTCAAATCATAATATTCAGATCAATATATACGTATATATATATATAAATTTAATATTATATATATATATATATATATATATAATATTATATTATATATATATATCATAATATATATATATTATATATTATATATAGATTATATATACTATATATATATATATTATAATTAATATATATATATATATACCGGTATATAAGAAACGATTTTTGTCTGGCTCCCCAGGAAAAAAAATCCATGGATTACGCCCGATATATATATATATATATATATATATATTATATAATATATTATATATATATTATATATTATATAATAATATATATATACTATATATATATATTATATATATAATTAGATAATAAATATAATTATTAGAGGTGTAGCGGATAGTTAATTTTTCACTATCCGTGGATGCGGATGCGGATAGAGGATAGTTAAATCATTTCCCGGATGCGGATGCGATAGCGCGATAAGTTAAGTTGTTTTAGAGTTTTAGGCCACCAGAAACTAGAATATAATATACTAGTATATATATATAAAATATATATATATAAATTATATATTATTATAGTATATATATTATATATATACCCGTGTTACCAGAGGGCAGGACGCTTGGACCCAAATCTTTTGCACCCCACAAACCTCTTTCCCAAGCCTTCACCAATTTGAAAAGGTTACATATATTAATGCTTGAAATTCATAATTCTAAAATTATGGTTCAAAAACAAAGCTTCTGAAGCCCTTTCAGTGGAGAGTATTGCTTATCTTTTCGTCGTAAAATGAGATCTGCACCACCTGTGAAAGGAGCGCTCACTCAAATACACTTGTGAAGGGTATGCTAAGCAATTCCCGGACGTCTTCTTCAAGATGTGGAAAACTTTTACAATTTATCATCCCAAGACCAGTGGATATTTATCTGATTCCAAACTTTTTTCTCTTTTTGAATTCTTCGATCGTCAATTAGAGTGTTTTTTGACACCTACTGGAACACGGACTCTTTCATCGCGGCTAACAAAGCAAAAGAGACTTCATGCTTGGATTCAGCAATGATCCTAACAGATGTAATTGCGTGTCTGTGTTTGTGTGATCTTTTGCATTTTTATTGGCATGGTGATATTTCTGCTTTAGCAGCATTTTATCACATAGGCATCTTAAATTAATTTTAACCCTCTGGTAAACACAAGTGGTTCAAAAAAAATTCATTATGGTTAATTGCATCAAGGATCTTAGAACAAGTTGCTATTGCTACATCTGTACATGCTCGTTCGTTGTTGCAGACGTTTGAAACTATTATCTATCTCGAGCATGAGTGTTTCTGTCATCTTCGAGAAGTCCCTGCTATTAATATATTATATTATATAATACTATAATATATATAATATTATATATATTTTTTATATTATAATAATATTTATATATAGTATATATAATATATAATTATACTATATAATATATATATATATTATAATATATAAAATAAACAAATAGTGCACACATGTTTCTCATAATTCATAGATGAATACTATCCGCTATCCACAAAATAATGCGGATGCAGTTGCGGCATGCGGATACGTGAAAAATGATGCGTGAATCCGCATATGCGGATATGCGCATCATTTTTCTCCAACACCCTCTAATATAAATATATAGTATAATATATATACTTATATATATATATATAATATATATAATATATATATATATATATACTACTAAATATATAATAAGATAGAAACTTACAACTTAAATTATAGCTTCGATTATTACTTTTGAAACTCACACAAATACACACACACAAATATATATATATATATATATATATATATATATATATATATATATATATATTATTATATATTAATAGAATATATCATATATTAGTATACTGATATATACTATATATTATATAAAGATATATATAATATATATATAGTAGTATAGTATATATAATATATATTATAATACGTGAGTATATATATATATATTATATATAATATATTATAATATTACTATATATATTATAATATACTATATTATATATATATATCATATATTATATATTATAATATAATAACAATACTATATATATATAATATATATATATATATAATATATATATGATATATAGTATATATATATATATATTATATATATATATTATATATATATATATATATTATTTATATATATATTATATATATATAAAAGTTTTTAATGCGCAATCTTAATCCTCTGATAATAAGAAAAGTTTCTAGTTAATATTTAGTTCAGGAAAGAAAGATTTTTCATAAATTGTCTTGAATTACACTTATATCAGACTGAGATTAGGTGTATTTTATTGTTATTTTATTAATTATTATTTTATTTTTTAATATTTTCAAATGATCATCCTATTATTATTTGCTCATTATTATCAAAATCCATTTTGATTATTATCGTTGTCCATATTATTATATTACTATTATTATTATGGATAGGATAGAGAGAGAGAGAGAGAGGAGAGAGATGAGAGAGAGAGGAGAGAGGAGGAGATAGAGAGAGAGAGAGAGAGAAGAGAGAGAGAGAGACGAGAGAGAGAGAGAGATGGCAATGCAGAAAAAAGAAGTAATTAAAGTTAACTAAAGTAGCACTTTGTGAGCGCCCGGTACCCGTAAAGTGCAATGAATTGATGGCTCCGTTTCGGTGCCGGATGGTGATCCCTTTACACAGGATATTGCCTTGAAACCGAAAGGAATCCGATGTCAATGTTTACCCTAACTACTGTTTGAACGGGCAATGTCTATTCTTTTGCTTCTTGAAGGAAGCTAATGAGGCTTTCAAATCACGTTTCATTTAGCAATGTCGTTTGTCGCTTCTCTCTTCTTGCTTCTTCTTATTCTTCTTCTATCTTTCATTTGCAAAAGTCGTCAATAGACCATATTAGTTCCTAAACTAAATCAGCTTTTCATCTTCTTTTACTCAAAACAATTTCTTTAAATAATATTATCTCTTCAATTATTTTGCTCCTTCGCAAATACCCGATGGATCTCCTTCACTTTCACTCTATTCACTTATATTTATTGCAATATATAATATATATAATATTATATATATAATATAATATAATAATAGATATATATATATATATATATATATTATATATATGATAATATATATATATATTAATATATAGATATATTGTGAGTGTGTGTATGTGTGTGGTGTGTGTGTGTGCAGTGTGATGTGTGTGATGTGTGTGTGTGTGGCATTAAGTCCCATATGAAGTTCGGTAAAAAAAATAAAGAAAAAAAATTGTTTGCCAACCCATTATTAAAACAATTAATATGTTTACATAGATATTAAATTTGATCATATGACAGTCTTCAAAACCCGTCAAAAAAAGACTTTTTATTCCCCAAGATTTCAACAGAGTGGCTCAATTTTGTACCATTGGCTCAGGAATTTTTTGACATTATATAGGAGTTATCTTGTTGTGGTTAAATTCCTAAGACAAATTCTCATGTAAAATTTAAATTTTGTATTTAATAAAAAAAAATTTCTAAAAAGTATTCCTTCGACATACAACATTCTGTTAATTTCTTTTTCTATCAAAATCGCTGAAAATTACATTTTGGAGGTTAATTCTTAATCAAAAAATTTAAATATATTAAAGTCTGAAATTTACACACATTAAAATACTCTTCATTATAATTACCATGTATGGGAAATATTGGGTTTAGAAATTGAGTAATTTATATCATTACAAATATAATTTTCAGTATTTTATGATATTACTATGGGCTAATTACTTGTGAAATACATGATTTTGTTAGTCATTCTAGTATTAGTTATGCTTTAAAATGTAAACAATCATCACATGGTTACATGGTACCACTGAAAAATGTGCTAAGAAAAGTTAACCCTTAAAGGAAAGTTTCGCATCTTTTGAAGAAATTTGTGAAATTCGTGAAAGTTAAATTTAAAAACAAATTTCATTAATTGAGTGTCTAAAGGTCTAGAAGAAGAGATCCTTGTGTAACATCTTTAAAATAATAATTCGTGAAAATTCATCGTCCAATTACAATATGAAAACCTGAAGTTTTGAAAGTAAGTGAAAATATCAGATAGCTTTCCACACCACCCCGATAGAGAGAGAGAGGAGGCAGAGAGAGGAGGAGAGAAGAGAGAGGAGAGAGAGAGAGAAGGGAGAGAGAGGAGAGGAGAGGAAGAGAGAAGAGAGAGAGAGAGAGAGAGAGAGAGAGAGAGAGAGATATTCTAAGTAAAAAGGTTCAAGTTTATTAACACCTATGCCAACCTCTATCATTTGTTATTTTGAATAGAAGTAGTGAAAGAATCTCTAGAAAAACAACATCTATTTAGAGATAATGAGTAACTGCAAATCGAACTCCCAAGTCACCGCTATCAGCCAACTAACCAATCATTTGGAGTGCATACATAGAAATGTCGGTGCGAGAACTATATATATATATATTATATATATATATATATATATATAATATTTATATATATATTATATATAATATATATATATATATAATATATATTTATATATATATATATATAATATATGGAATAAGCATTAGACCTTGATATTGAAACCACCAGAGCTTCACCAGAGTTGCAACGAAAGCGTATAATTAGATATATAATATAGCCATATGTTCCACTATGGACTTTAAATATGGGCGGGAAAACGGAATGTATACCAGAAGAATAAATGAAAGAAAAACGATTAAGCTTTGGGGTCAGTGAACTACTTCAGAGAAAGATTAGACTGTATGTCAAAGACGAGTGCTCACTAGCACGCACTCAAAGGAAACGAACTTTTGAAAGAGCTTTGGTCCGTTAAAAAAACAAAAAAAAACATATATATATATATACTATTGTCAAATATATTCCATACTATATATATATATATACCATATATAATATAATATAAATAAAGAAAAATATATATATATAATAGAATAAGTAATAAGATAAGAAGTATAAAGAAGAGAAGAATTTAACAATGTTCATGAGAATAAAATAATTATATAGAAAGATCGAAAACATAGCAAGAGTGATGCCATGAATGAAAGAAGAGTATGAGAAGCTAAGAATATCACATTCTGTGAAGATGACTAAGAAATGATTATGAGGAAGACGTGTAAGGTATATATGCTGATTTTAGAATTGGGTTTCCCGACGCAAAATAGTCTTGCTTTATATTAAGGTAATTGTTTTATAAAGAATTATTTAAAAGAAAAGAACGGATGTAGATGATGTTATATATTGAAAAAACGAAGATACAAGAAGAAGATAGAAATGAATGGAAAGAAGTAAAGAGATACAAGAGTATTGTATTGGAACAGCACACGCCCAAAACCACCAATGAGCCAGAGCCAGGTCATATCCCGTGCATTATAAGAAAAGATAAATCAGTATAATAAATCTCAAAATAAAAATAAAATTATCTTATCATGAATCAAACCTCAGTAGCACAGATTTACCTGCAAACATTACTCAATTCAATGACATCTGATTTAATTCGATTATTAAATCAATAAGTGATAACATAAGTAATAATTTGCACATTAGATAATATAGTAATACTACTGGTCACTCGGACTACTTTCCGAGATTTAAAATAATAATAATAATAATAATTGAATAATATAAGATGAAATAACAAACTTAAAAAACCAGTCATCTAATAATAATTAATAAATAATAATAATAATAATAAATAATAACTGAGATAAATAATAATAATATGGAATAAACTGAATTAATCAAGATGATAAAAAGACAATGTTATTCAGTCACTCGTAATGATACAATGAGTTCAATACTATGAAATATATTTAAAGAGATTCCTCATTGAGAATGAATAAACCTATCAAATAAATCATCTCCTCTCCTCCTTTTCTCTCTCTCTCTCTCTCTCTAGCTCTCTCTTT
>JABUQX010064038.1:0-20000 GCA_015478945.1 Trachelipus rathkii
TGAAGCAGAAAATATGCTTTCAATATTCACTTATATATGATTACTATTTGGATGCTAGCTTGGTCTAATGAGTAATAGGTCAACGTATCATGAAGAAAAATAATATCAATATATATTATTTTATATTTAGTTATTACTACATATAACTAATAGAAAAATTATATTGTTTATATCATTAAGTACTTTGATTATATATTATGTATATATTTTTATATTTTGAGACGTTATGTCCTTACTACATATCAGGTGAGTTATATTAGTGGATTGGTGCCTCTACTATATACATTGTAAACATAAAAGTGTTATATTATTTGCTATGAATAATTATTTATTATTTTTATGACTGATTATAATTTAAGTACTGATTATGAGTGATTAATTATATATATCTATATATTTATATTTATTATTTATATTTAGTATTTTTATTATTATATTATATACACTATAATTATTTTTATAGTATGTAATTTCATGAAATATATATTGAAATTTGATATGCTAAACAAAAAATAATTTTTTATAAAATTATTATAATATTTTACTATGTATTTCAGCAAAGTGTCATATTAATACTTCACTGGCTTTTTCATATAGACTAGCATACTTTCTCGTTATAACTAGTACACTTGCTAAAATCTACCTTGTGGTCATCAGAGTAGAGAAAAATCTAAACTTGTGTAACAACTGTTATATTTTTTAATATATTTTCTTGATGAGAATTCCTTTGTCAAATTTCAATATCTATCTTCTAAAAAACGAATAATTGAATTTATTTGCCAGTAACTCCTTATGATCACTTGAAAATACGTTGGTCTAATAGTTTGTGTTCTATTACTGCTGATTAGTATTGTATATTTGATAATCTGGCTTCACACTTTTTATGAGATCAATATCCTCTATTATTTAACTCATAATTATATTATACTATCATTATTATTAAGTTTCATCTTTATTTTTAATAATACTTATCAGATATATATATATGGAGGTGACCTATAGTAGACTGTCTAATCAAATAATATAATACTTAATCATAAACAATTTTAAAAAGGAAAATCTTATTCACTTATCCTAAATGAGGTAAATACTATACAAAACGTCGATCCAGTATTCACATCGCGATATATTTCCTTCCTGATAACCTAAATGCTATAATATAAATCATATTATTCATTATCGAGTGAGACATATTCTTTATATAGGTTCACTACATTCATAAACATTAAGTAATAGGTCTATACTCAGTAATAACAGAATAGTATATATCCTACCTATTATATGCGCACCCTTATTAATTATATTATATATTATTTTATAATATTTATATATTTAAATAAATTATATATATATATATATAATCACACATTCTTAATCAGTCACTTAATTCAAATATGATTTAATTACTATTACTCTATTTCATTTATAGATCCATACAATCATATGGTATTATTATTATAATATCTACTTATATATTAACTTGAGACTCTCTTATTATCATATTCTATGCGAGTTTGATTAATCTTAAATGTGTGAGATAATGAGTTATTCCTATTTGTGTACTGAGGTTTAATTTTAATTCTTATTTATTATTATTACAATGTATATTATTATAATATATTTATAATATATATTAATTATTATTAAATTAATTTAATTCATATTTTAATTTATCTGTGAGCACATCAGAGTATATATTTTTAGAGTCCTTATATATTATATTTATTATAGTTCTAATTACTTTTATGTTTAATATCTCTGATCATTCGGTGTTATTGACTTAAATCACAATTATTATTATGTATTTTAAATATGTAATAATAATTTGTTTGGTACTATTCTACGAGTAGTGAGTGCACATGTTAATTATTTATCTCTATAAGGTATCCATATACATCATTAATATATATAATATATTAAAATACATTCTGAAAATATATCTTATATATTATTAATTATAATTATTAATATTATTATTTTTTTTGTCTAAATAATTTTCTTTTATGTCCCTTCTTATCTATAATTAATTATAAATTTTACTTTTTAAACATATCTAATTTAATTTATAACAATTATTATTCATTAATACTATTTTTAAA
The DNA here is from genome assembly GCA_015478945.1 of Trachelipus rathkii. Taxonomy (NCBI): domain Eukaryota; kingdom Metazoa; phylum Arthropoda; class Malacostraca; order Isopoda; family Trachelipodidae; genus Trachelipus; species Trachelipus rathkii. Next base: position 2,100 of record JABUQX010064038.1, read on the forward strand.
CAGCATATGAACCTTGAAGAATATTCCTATTGGTAGATTTATGATACATATATAATATAAATCAATAATGAGGTTATTATTACCTCCGGTATTTTATTTACTAATATAAAATATGATGATTATAATATTTTTTCTATTAATAAATATTTGTATATAAAGATGCGGGTAAGTCTATATTTAATTTTATTCATTTTATATTTTCTTTAATAATTAGAATTTTAAAAATATTATATATATTAAGTATTTGCAACTTAAGTTTTACACTTTATACTTTGTTAAAAATATCAATTATTAATAATAAATGACATGATAGCATTATATTTTCATATATATAACTATTTGTAAAGTTATATATTCAATTTTCTTTACTTATGGGAATATTACATTGTTACGAACATTATTAACTATGATACTCACGTTCAATATACTTACCTATTATGTAATTGATATATTATTATTTGTACATTAGTATTAATGAAAAAAAGTCATCATTAATATAATCACTAAATATATTATAAAATATTATTATAATATAAAGTTTAAATTCTATATTAATTAAAAATTTTTTAAACATATAAGGTAGTATCCTGTTATAATTATGACTTTAATATAATTATATTCTTTATATTATTTTAATAAATATTTTTCTAAGGATTATTATTGGTGTTAGTATTTGTTTAACTTTATTTTATAAATTTTAATTATGTCATAAATAATAGATTAACTTAATATATTTAATTAATATTTATTTTATTATTTTTATAATTAATAATATTTATGTATTAACTTCACACCTTTCGGTAACGTGTATATTGCACTATATATATAATTAATATAATTATATATATATACCTAGTATTCAAATATAAAGATAAATATCATTAAAAGAAAGTATAATATAATTAGTATTTTAAGTCTACATGTATATATATTATGATAAATCCCCTAATCCTTGACCTGTAAAATATAAAATATATATTAGTGACATATTATTATAATCTATAACTTACCTACTCTTCTATTTATATATATTATATATATTATATGAATATTTCTAAACTATAATATAATAAATATATACCTGGGCATATATATATCATTTATATAGGTAGTCATAACTATCACACATTCAAATAATATCATAAATATTAGGTACTTGAATGGCTATTTCACTTAATCACTACTTAATTATAATATGGCACTGAACTTCACTAATAATCTCTATATTTTACTATATCACTATATAATAATAAATCATGTACTATTGTCCACTTTTGAGCCTATAATATTGTCAACATGTATATTTACTCACTGTCACTCATCAGTATATATATTAGTGAGACCATAATATGTCCTTCATATATACCTAATACAACATATTAAGATTAACTTTGAACTATTATTCATTTACATAATTAACTTTAATAATTTTATTAATTTGAATTCATATATATTAAAATATTAATTTACTAGATATTATTATTAATTAACCTAATAAATATATTGAAAAATCTAAGTTATATATGACTCTCATTAATTATATATATATTATAATATATATATATAATATACCATATAATTATTCACTTACAATTCAGAATATATGCAATACTTAATACTCACCTCTCGCTTGATCTATATAATACACGCTATCTCACTCACATAATCATATATTTCTTTTTTATCACTATACCCTGACGACAGTGAGATTACTATGAACATTATACTCATCTAAATACTTTAATACTACATTATTTCATTTTATCATACTCCCGTATTAGTGTACCTATCATTTTTAGCTAAACTTCGTCTACTCATTGAGAAACCTCTAGTGAGAGAGAGCCAGTAGAGAAGATCAAAGGCAATACACTGACATCTATGATGGAATTGTGATCTTTCAAAAACACAAAATAATCATCAACGATATTGCTTGAGAGCTATGAGCAAACATAAACTAGGCAATATCAAACAATAATTATAATAATATTAATAATAATACATAATATAATTGAATGATAATACATTAATAATAATAATAATAACTAATAACTAAATAATAATTCAATATAATAAATAATCGTTAATTTAATTATAATTAAAATTATTGTTAATTAGATGACATTTTAATCATAATATATTAATAAATTAAATATAAATTATTAAGATGAAATATTGACATAGTTTTAGATTAATTATAAGAATTTTATTAATATATCTAATAGAGTGCATAATAGAGTAATATATAGTGAATCATATATATAATAATCTAATATATATTAATAACTAATATTATTTAATAATAATTATATTAATTTAAATAATTTAAATTAATATAAATATTAAAAATCAGTATAAAATATATAATATAATAGATATAATATATAATATATTAATATTAAATATATTATTAATATAATTATAATTCTTATAATAATAATAATATAAAAAGATATAAATTAAATAATAATTGAAATTAATTAAAATTACATACTATTTAGTATTTCAATAAATTAATAATTAAAATAATAATTAAATATATTAATAATTAAAGTAATTAAATATAATAATATAAATAATGATTAATAATTAATATAATAATAATTAACGTTAATATAAATTTAATAATTAATAGTGATATATATTAATATATAAATATAATCAATTAATAATAATATAATAGTATAAATTATTTAATATTCACACTTAATTAATTACATTATTTACTATATAATATGTAAAAACTTTAATATATAATAATTATATATCATAAATAAATAATAATTTGTTATTGTATATAACATTAGAAAATTAAAGAAATACGGCTCCTATTTAGAGTTAATTATTAATATAAAATAATTAATAAATTGAATTATAAAAAATAATAATAAAGAGTAATAATAATATATAAATGATAATTTAATATATATAATCATAGCATCCAGTAGCGATCCATTAAATATTTTAAATAATAATATAATATGAAATAAATATATGACTACATATAAAGTTTATTAATACCTTTAACCAATGGTACTATGTACTTTTAAACTGAACTTTATATTTTACGTTATTTTAGAAAATTAATCGTTCTTCGTTATTTACAATATATATAGGGATTGTAATATATAATATATATACTCTAACTCAAATACCTTCTCAGGTTGAGATTATTACTATACATCCGAATTAATGAGATTTAGACGAGAGATATAATAATATTAACTTTGAGAATATGTTAAGAGTTAATATCACATAACGGCTTAATTGTAAATTAATTTATATAATGCAAACTTTACACTAAAATATTTAATACAAGTGCAAATCAGCTGAATTTGCACACCATAATTAACTAATGTTTTTTGATTTTAAAAAAGTCATTAATCTCTAAGAGTGTTGTTATGTGTCATATAAATCAAGAATAAGTACGCAGAAGTGTCGTGATATTTAATTAGCGGGAATTGCTCCAATGACACACTTGGCAATTGTTCTCGTCCATAAGTAATTTTCATATTTAAGACGAGTACATCAAGATTATTTATATATTCATCATTACAGACTTACTGAAAACATACTTGTTTCCTGAAGAGAATAATGTCGAAGCTAATAGACAGAGATGAAACAGATTACCGAGGAAGAATGTATCATCTTAGGAACATGATGGTAGATCTGAGAGCACACCTCGTGTAAAATCCGAATCTACTACTTAGCGCAACAACCAGTATTTGAATACTATGAGCTTTACATGAATAATTAATATTATTTTTAGGACCGATATATAAAGGATGTCTTACTAGAGGTATATTCATTGGGCAACACAAATACATTTTAATTATCCATTGTCTTTACATACAAATTCAGCAGTAATTAAAAAATGAGTATTTAAATTAGTATTTTTAAAAAGAATAAAAAAATACTATCATTTAAAATGAATATATTGGATTATAAAATAGATTAAACGCGACATTTTAAAATATGAGAGTATTGAGAAGGAATATTAAGGAGAATTATCTTTAATCTTTTTATATACAGCAGAATAATCATTTTAACTATTGAAAAATATTATCCGAGATCCTAACAATATATTGGAAATTAGGACTCTATCAAATAGATTTTAGTCTAAATAATAATATTACATAATACTAAATTTTATATAAATATTTAATTATTTATATATGTATATAGTTATATGATATATGAATTTAAGAAATAAAATTGGATATTAACTAAATTTATTAAAGTAATCACTAAAAATGATAAAATAAAAATCACTTATTATAATTTATATTATACTATTTTTAAATTACATATTATACTAAAACGTGTTGAGACAGATAGATAATTAAGAAATATATTGGTGAAAATATATATCAAATAGAGATTAAATATTTGCTCTAATATCAAAATCAATAGTTCATTAAGGTTTATGTTTATACAAATAATAATGTATAAAATATTTAGCCTGAGAATGAAAATAATAATATTAAATTAACGAGAGAGAGTATTATACACTAAAACTATTATATATATTATTATATGTGTAAATATATCTAATCAGTAAACACATTAATACATAACCCAAATTAATCAATTATATTAATTCTTAGTGAGATGATAATAACCTATAGTTCAAAGTATATTACAATAAATCCACGTGTCAAATGAAAACATATAGGACTATTACAAATTAAAGACGTCAAAATAGTTAAGAGGTTAGAGAATAAAGGTCTGCGATAATAATTTATTTTTTTAGAGGTACATAAACAGGAAATAAAAAGGTATCATATCAGCCTAAGTATATGTGTAAATTATTAAAAAATTATTAATTAATATTAAATAAAATATATATATTTTATAATCGAAACAATAATGATAAAAATATATAACTATCTAATATTAAGCCTAAATAAAGTTTTAAGCTGAAATATTGCATGAAAAGATTTAAAGAGTAAAATTTTGCTTTTATCTGAGTTATAATTGATCATAAAAAATATTTAATCATTCATATTGTTCATTGTCAGATTAACCCTCAATTAAAATACTGACGATGGCGTACTATCATAATTAAAAGCAACTCCTTCTCAAAGGACTCCAACTTAATTTTTTTGTATCATTAAGTTTTTGACTCGAGGCTGAAATTGAGTTAGAAATTGAGGCTGAACCTATTGAGATTAGAACATTAATATTGTATCGTTAGTATATCTCAACTTTAACTAGAGTATAGAGATCACGTACCAGTATTGGTATACAAGCTATGTCTAAAATCGTAGCTTATACCATGTGGAAACAGCATAATTACAAAACACATAGATTAAATACGTTAAATTAATAAGAATTAATAATGATTAATCTAGAGAATATCTATTTAAATTAGGCAATTAAACTATATTATAATTAAATTAATTAATATCTAGAAAAAAATACATAAAATAATAATAAAAATAAACCATATGATAAAATAATATTAAATAAAATAATATTAAAGTATAATAATAAAATTAAGATAATAATAATTATAGTCAACCAAAATCCTATTCTGTAAGTTTATTACATTTATTAATTATCATTAACTATAAAATAATGTAGACTAGTTATACAATAATACTAGAACTAGACTATCTTGTTTAATTTTAAGATAACCTTCAAGACGTTTCTTATTATATACAGAAAAATATAAACACATGTTTAATAATAATATAATGATTATAATAAAAAAACTCTATTTTAAAATATAATATTATATAAGTTACTTACGTTATATAGATTTAATAGTTTGCATTAATAATATTAAATGAATTATATAAATTAATATAATAAAATATCAGAAAAAATATAATATAAAAATTATATATATTAAAAATTATATTAATAATTTAGAAGTAAGGTTAGTTCACATGATTAGAAAAAAATTATTAAGATAATTTATCGAAATCTGATATTGAGAAAATTATAAAGAATAGATAATATAATAATTAAATATATAATAATAATTAAATAATAATTAAATATAATAAAAATATAATAAAAAAATAATAAATTAATAATATATAATAAATAAAAAAATAATATAAGTCAAATAATAATAATAATATAATAATAATTATAATAATAATTTTGTTTTTCCTATAATATTAAATTTTATACATTTATTTTAATTACACATAATATAACAATAATTAATATGATAATTTTTAAGCTATTATTATTACAGTCCTCCAGGATATTTTTATAATTTTCTTCATATAATATAACATAACACTCTAATCTATATATATATATATACTAACTACTTAACTACTTATATAGAATACAGTAATCATAGAGTGAATATATATAATATTAATAATAATATAAAAATTAAAATTCAATAATAATAATTAACAATGATTATTAAAGAATTATAATAATAAGTAATTACTGTTAATAATTAAATTAATTAAATAATAAATAATAATAATTATATAAATATAATATATAAATTAAATATATAATTAAATATATTAAAAAATAAATTAAATAATATATAGAATAAATAAATAAATTATTTAATAAATTATTCATAATATTTATATAATAAAAATTAAATAAAATGTTAAAATTAAATACATCATTTAATAATAATATAATAATAAAATAATAATAATAAAAAATAATATATAATTAATATAATATAATATAATAATTATAAACGTATTCTACAAGAATATAATATAATATTAGATAATAATTATAATATATAATAATTAAATAATGAGTATGATTGGGCTGATGGGTGGGATAGTGATATTGTATAATTATTATATATAGATGTAGTATATAATAATGCTGTGGATGTATCATTAGTTTTATTTACCTTATAGGTGCAGTGGTTATGGCAATTGTGGTGATGCATGAGGGGTGTTACCTATTGGAGAGAGTTTTACTGTAAAAGTTTTGAAAGTTATCAATGTCAGGATGGTTATTTTATATTGTAGGTAATTTTATTCGTTTCAGAGTCAGAGTGACGACTCGGCGAAACTAAACTGTTGTATTTTAGCATATGAAACTCTGGTTATTAATCCTATAGGCTATTTGCTATCCTTCAGTTATCCTACTCCGTTCTCTTAAATTCTCTCGTGCATCTGACTCTCTCTCTCTCTCTCCTCTCTCTCTCTCTCTCTTGTCTGCATCTTTCTGCGACTCTTACTTCTCTTGCTCTCTGCCCGCATCTCTATAGCGTGGGTGTATACGAGGTTTTGAATATAAAGGTGAACGGAGTAGAGAGAGGACGGAGTGACGTAGTAAGGACGTGAGATAGTGAGACGGTAAGTACGAACGGAGGATCAGAGGGTATTAATACGAATGACAGTGAATGGAACGGAGACGGAGGACGGAGGACGAGGATCTGTGATAGACGTAGGACGGAGGACGAGGACGGAGTAGTTATTGTCTATAATATAATAATACTACTTATATAAATTGTGAGGGTTTTCTTTATTCATAGTCATTATATGACCAGTTTTGTTCTTGCAGATTATATATAGCTTATGTCAATGTCACTTTAATATTTTTATGTGATTCTAGATTCAATTTTGTTGATGTGTGGGTAAATTAAACTGCACACATATCAGTTATTACACATTAGATATAGAATTAGGATAAGCTATGTTGTTGCTCTCTAATGAGTCGGCACGTTTTATTTAATACTTGAAAATATGTATATATCTCGCAGAGTAATGTGGTAAACGTTGAGTGTATATCGAGTTCTTAATCTATTAAATAGTCGAGTGATATATATGAGTATTCATGAATATTTATTAAAATTGATTATTTTGGTATGACGAGGAATCATGGTGCCTCATGTGAGAGAACAAGTTATAAAATGCCTTATATCGTTTAATTTTTTTAAAAATAATTAACAGATTCAAAGTTCAAGCCCTAGTTAAGTGCTATTGGAAAGGACATCATTCAAAATAAGAGACAGTGTGTGTTTTTTGAGTATTTTTGTGTTTTTAATTATATACACACTGCGGAAGTCAGTTATATCTAATATGTTTGAATATAGTACGGTGAGATCTTCAAGGGAGTATTACTCTTCTCTGACTTTATCGCGACAGTCATGAGAATTAAGCCTCATATAGAGTATTGATTTTGAAACACACAGCATCTTTCCTCAATTGGGAGTGAGTGTCCTCTAAGTTGGTTAACCTGCTCATTATAATAATTTACAATAATCTTTTATATAGTTTATGTCTCCATTTAATATTATCTCGTGGGTATGCGAGAATGACGGCATTACTCTATTTTGCTTATCAAATGAAACCTAATTATTAGATTATTATCAATCGTATTAAGGCTAAATAACTGATAGGGCATTATGTAGATTATGATTTCACACCTGATGTATTTTGTTAATTTAATATACTTGAGTCAAATTAATAATGGATGCTTGCGGAACTTGGTAGTCGAGAGACTTTTGGGTATAAGCGTCCTTATTGAACGAGCAGCAGGAAAAAAGGGTTGGATAGAAAGAGGGGAGACTTATTGGTGTACACAGCTACGTAACACTCTGAGTGAAGTATATTGATTGTGTAAAATGAGTTCAGGATGTAGTTTGGTAAGTGATATTGTTTTGTCCTAATCTAATGATTACGTAAGTTTTATAAAGGAATGGATAGGAGATATTCTATATATTTAAGTGATTAACTCTCCATTCTTAATTATACTTATTGGATATTGTTTCAGTATAAGCCAATGAGAAAGGTCAATAAGTAAAGCAGGTTATGTATCAGTGTTAGGTATATATGTTATGGCTTATCATGATAATAGGATATTTATATATGATAGCTCAGTGTTATTCTTATATGATGGAAGATGTTAAGGTTATAGGTGCATAAGCCATGAGTTATAAATTATATGCGTATTTAAGTGACTTCGTATATAACTTTGATACTATACAAGGATTACCTCTATATACCTAAATATATACTCTCATTCTTTATTTCGAGTATTACACTTCTCTTATGGAATGTGTTTAAACATATCCATGTGGTACTCTCTATAAATGATTTTCTATATATATATCATACTCATATTAAAATCTTATTTTATTTTACTACCGCCTACATTACTTAAATAGGACTTCGGCAATTATCCAATTCTTTAATATTCTATACCACCATTTCAGGTTGAGGTTCCCTGACATCTCCCGATACGGATTATTAATACTATTTCTACACTATCCTTAAATATTTCTTATTGATGTTTTGTTATAATTTCAACTCATCAATGATTTATCTATACCTATACGCCTTATCACCTTCCCGTCATTCCACTCACATCAGTACTAATGTCCATTATATTTACAAATCTTTACTCTATAATGTTTATAATTGAGAAAATTTATAATTAGTATTTTATTAAACTACCAATAAAGGGTTAGCAGACTGTTAGCAGACGTTGGCAGACTGTGAGTTTGAGTACATATGATTCATATTGGCGAAAAAATAAATACATGTACGTCTGAAATAAAAAATTATATGCATATATCTCGCGGATCCTGCGCAAGCACGTAAATAACTTTCCGTACATATTGCCCGTGCGGATGCGTCAATATGCTCGGTCCTAACTCGTCGCTCACTACGTAGTCCATATCAATAAGCTTGATGCAATTTTGCGTCGCAACAGCGATTATGCCACACAGAGTTACTGCGGGATTTCTGCCGGAATCTGTGCGGATCCTATGCTCACTGAGAGACACGGTAATGACCAGTATTGCACCGGAACTACAAGAATTTATATATAATAAGATGTATCTCTGCCGGATTCTTTCAAAATAAATTATAAATGAAATAAATGAATAAATTTCATTATTTTTCAAATTATTATGCTAAAAATATTGGTCTAATTAATTTATATTTAATAAAAATATAGTTTATTTAAATAAATATAGATATATTATATATATTAATTATATTATTATATTAATTATATATTTGGTATCTTTATTTTATACCTGCATCAATTTGATTTTAATTTTCTCAAATCACATTTAATTATTATAGATGATCATTCTATCGACAATAGTATATGCTTTGTAGCCGCTTTATGCACTATTATTATTCCACATTTATTCCTAAATCAATTAAATTAAAAAAATATAAGTAGAGTTAAATACTAAAAGTCACATTATAAATAAAAGTCGATTTGCCATGAAATAAATGATAAATATGCGATGATATATAATAGAGAGTATTTGATTAATAAGAGTTAAAGGACAGCTTTACTTTGCAGTACTGATATAAATTTATTATTGATTGATTACTTTATACTTTCATTTATTAATATATAATCTAAGAAGAATAGATTGAATTTATAAAGAATTTGATATATTAGTATTGTTCCAGACATATTTACATAGCATTTAAATATATATATTAATTATATATATTATATAATATTATATTAATTATATACTATATATATATATATATAATATATATAAATATTTTACAAACACATATTCTACGTATCTTTATAATATATAATTGGTTAATATATATGATATACAATATATATATATTAATCCATATATGAGATAATTAACATTAAATTAATATATATTAATTATATTTTTTAAAGTATAATATATAATATAATATTATATATAATAATATATATATTAATAATCATAATTATTTTTTAAAAAAATATATTAAATATATATTAAAAAAAAAATATACTATTAATATATATATTAACTAATATATATTATTTATATCATATTAATAATATATATATTATAGTTAATATAAAATAATTAGATAGGCTGTACCAAGCTATATATGAATATTTAATATGGCTAATTATATAAACAGATGCTCATAAACTATTTAATTAATTCTAAAAAGGATGGAATCCCTTATAACTAAAGAATGATAGTTTAAATATAAAATATTCAATTAGTCTAATAAATGTAGAGTAGTCTCATCTCAAATTATAGGATTTCATCTCATCAAATTTGTTGGAGAGAGTACCAGACACTGACATGATCCATTGACATAAAGTATATTAATTTAAATAAATACTATTTATGTAAATATGTTTATTTTCATTTTTTTGGGGGGGGAAGATGGATTTTAATACGAAAGTCTAAAGGATTTAATGCTGCTCTCTCCAGCTCAAAATGATATGTCTCACATTTGCCATCATCTCTTCACTGTATGCTTACGAGGATATTTGGCATTGAGCTAGTGGATAGCGTTCGACGAAACGTGATGGAGCTGTCCCAGACACTCAGGAACTTAAGTGAGAAAATATAATAGTTATTAATTTTATGCAGTGTAATATAATTATATAATGCATCAGTATATAATATACCTCGAGACTAGTATAGATTTATCTTCTATAGTTACATCTATTAGCTCCCCCCGAAGCAATATCAGAACGCATAAAATAATGAATATTAATTGCGTCTATTAATCGAGCTCATCATTTATATGATTAGTTATTTGAGACTATTATCTGAGTCGATATCAGATCGAGAATATAGATAATTATTAGTGTGGCCTAATGGCTTACTCTGTTGCTGAGGACGTTGATTGGATCGTGTGATCTCGTTATGTGGCCCACGGTCACGCGATAGATCGAGGAAAATGACGCTCACCCCTCCATTGTCGCACGGTAAAGATGAGGGACTCAAGCCACACTCTAAAAAATATTAAATTATTGATCATAGATATGAGCATGAAAATTTATGGATATATCGGAAGAATCTAATTCCCGAAGAAGAATTCGAATTTCTAGATCTGATAAAACAGATTTATCTGTTAAGGAATACTATACGTATTTTTATTTTACTATACAACTTATGCATGACGGATCTCAAAGCTTCCGAGTAGCATTTCAGTATTCAGCCTTATTATCTTCTATAGATATAATATTATCACATAATATATTATTAAGGCTTAGAGTCTCACCTCTGTATAAGGGGATACTTTGCGTGTGGGAGGAAGAACCTCATGGTGGCAGTTGGAGCCAGGGCTGTTAAAGGAGGTGGTTGACTATGCACGCCCCACCATCGAGTCAAGTCATCACTGTTCTAGGGCATATTACGTTCTTCCTCCTTCTTTCAGGCGAGATAAAACAAATCTTAACAATATATTACCTAGTCACTATCTTATTTTAATATAAAGTATAGGGAGAACACTCACACCTTCCATTAAAAATATATATTATATAATATTATGAAATAAAGCTTTTAATGAATAATATATTATAGCAATAGTTATATCACGTAGTATATAAATATTATTTGTTAATTATAAGAACATATATTTAAAGAAATTATTATAGAGTATGAGGAAGTCTTAGAATATACTTAATATAGAGATTTGCTCTGAATAAACAGAGTTGAATTCAAGCAAGAGAGAAAGTTTCGATAGGCTCGCGATGAGGACATAGACGAGACGTAGAGCGGTCAGTTATACAAAAGTATAATAGGGTGAGAAATTGTGAATAAAAATAAATAACAAGGATTAATACGGTAGCTGCTATAATTGGAAACTAATAAATACTGTTTATGTTCCTATACAAGGTTGGCTATTAAAGGGCATCAAGTGGAAGCTGGATCCCATTATGAATTCTAGACTCTAAATGCGTGAGCGAGCTGGAAGAATTTCGAAGGCACTAAGTCCATCATTTGCGTATAGAAGCCGTGTTTTAGTTGTCTGGGACATACAATAGCGAGGTAACCAGCCCCAGCTTTTGTGGGTACAGAAACGCGCCATATATGCGCTCGAGATCCGTCCGCGATAAAACTACAAATAGAGTCGAGGCATCGCAGGATTTGAAAGGATTAGCTGAGTGCATTAATAATAACTAAGGTGGAGCTTATCAATACAGAAAAATAGTTCGTAATGAACACATAAATATTAAGTATATAGGTTTTGTTTTTTTTCAGTATCTAGCTGTGGAGCAAATATGGTGTGAATTATCTGCATGTCAAACATCGTGAACATTTTTTTTTCGAATTGTTATGCAAATTTTTCCTCGCATAAATGAGTTGGAGGTGGGAGGAGAAGTAAGACCAGGTTAGGAAATTTGACAGGTAGAATAAATTTTATTCATTTGTGTTACGAGAGAGTATTATATAGAATAATATTAGAGGGAAAATAGAAATTGGAGTCTAAATCTGTATACTTTTTAGAGTGTGAATCATGCTGTGTCTACTAATCTGTGTCTAATAAAAACTCAGGAACAAGTTTAATTGAGTCATCACATTAGAATACAAATGACATCGAGCATTCTCAGAAAAGGTTAATATGTTCTGAAATATGCAAGATTTGTTATTAATTCACGAGCAAGTCGAGCTACCTCGCTCCCAAAAGCTCCTCATTTATCATCACATCTGTGTATTATCACAATTTGCTTGTTATAATCTTTGATAGTGTCTCTCTCAGTATCTCTTTTAAATATAAATTCAGTGGATCATATCGGATTACGATTCTATGCGAAGGATTCTTATTTAGAAATATTGTCCTACTTTATCTTACACCAAGTGGATTGCTAGAGATAGGTCGTGTATAATATACTCTCTGGGACAGACTAACTAAATCAGATAAGAAAGTTTTCTATCTAAGCTAAATCAACAAACTATAAACAGCGCAATCAGAAAAGATGCTGATCAGCACTCCAGATCTGGTCCAAACGGTGCATTAAACGGTTCCTCTGTTGATCACATAGATAGACTATTTCGTATGTCCAGACCTATATCTTGCCAGATCATTGGACAAGATTGAGATCATATAGAATCGTAGTTCCTGAGAACTGAGTATACCTCACTAGTAGATCTAGCTATGTACTCCGTCGATATGTCATATTTTTGTATTAGCAATAAATCAAATGGTAATCTGATAGGATTATACTTCTATATCACAGCATTCTATAGAAGTTCTAGTTAGATATAATAAAGTTATAACTTCTTAAGAATCACCCTAACACAGCTCTGCATCAAAAACAAGTTAGAACAAGGACGTGGTCTACTCTATTCTTGGTGACTCATATATTGATCTCTATTGGGATCTACAAATCATATTTTTTATAGGTAAAAGAAATTAGTGCACATTTGATTTTATCATACCCCATAATTATCTCTCCAGAAATAAATAATCCAAGATAATACAAAAGACACAATCAAACCGAGTTACACAAACCTTTACAACACACACAATGAGAGTCAAACAAATCAATTCGCATTGAATCTACCGACTAAGCTTAGGATATTGAAGAATTAACTATAATTCTCAGAGAGCCTATGAAAGTATCCTTAGATCATTCTTGTTATTAACTTAATTACGATATATCAGATAGCATACTTCCTATATATATATATCGAGTATCATTTTGATGAACATAACATAAAAATCAAATTCTTATACTGATCACGAATATATGCTAACAGTAACAAAGTTTTCAACATTATTACATGAGTCTTACTTAGACAATTCACGGTCTTGATAATTGATATTAGATATATGACATCACGACAAACCTGCCATGGACTTTACACCTATTGAGATTATGACATTAGTAGTCGTGAGAGCAGTTATCCACAACGTTCGCCACATTCTATAAACACACAGTAAGAACGAGATCAATTTTCTAACAAACACATAAATCAGTAAATAAATTTAAAAAAAAAAAATTAAAAACACAAGAAAAATAGAAAATTGTAACCGCTATAGCAAAAGACGGAACTCATTTGCGACATATAACATGGTTGAGTCCACTGCCATTTATTCCTATAACAGATAAGGCCCTTACAATGTTAAATTGTATACTCTCTCAACCATGGTAGAGTAGGTGTACTACAACACTAAAAATATATATTCAAACGAATGTGGAGTCTATTTTTTGTTATCATAACATGATGCCATAGCTTTTAAATGTGCTGTGTATGATAGTACAACCAAACATACTCAATATAGGTATACTTAGACTTACTTGTACTAAAGTAATTGTGTTCTCAACATAATATGTATATATAGTGCTATTTCACTATAAAGAGAGTTAACATTTTAACATCTGACAGAAATAATGTAGCAATATCATGCATAACATAACTTACCTTTGCTTATGCTAACAATTCAACCAAAATCTCTCACGATCACTTAAACACGTACACAAGTAAAAATAACTCTACTATTGCCAATTCTGCACGACAATATATACTGTCGTCGCTGGAGACAACACTATTTCCTTGACTTTGTTCAAAGTGGTGTAATATATCGCGTCTAAACACTATAGTTTATAGAGGTGTAAATGGTATTCGCATGAGCTTAAGCTACCATCTGCTTAATTCAGTGTGAGATCATAGCATTCATTCATGCAAAGAGAGTAGCTATTTATCATACAGATATACCCCATATTAGACATATGATCTCGAGACTTTTATCAATCACCATACAAGACAAAAAAGTCACACGAAAAACTTAGGAAAATTCAAACCTTAAATATAAAAACGTAAATTTGAAAATTTATATAGAGAGAAATAAAAATAAATATATATATAAAATAAATAAAAATTATAAATATAAAAAATATATTAAATAATTACTAAATAAAAAAACTAATAAAAAAAATAAAATAAAAATAAATTAAACAAATAAAATAAATAAAAACCTAAAAAAATATCTCACTGAGATCTAAACAGATTAATATCTATACCCTATATACGAGTTATATAAAGTTTCACACAATCTAATAATATCATACTAATATGCGAGTAACATGAGCTAAGAAAATAAATGAGTAATCAAACTCGACACTATAACTTATAAATACACATTCTATCGGACAGCGAGGAGTTATCAAGACTGTGTAGTGAGACATTACAAAGATTCCACACTTGAACACGAGTGAAGGGGAGCTAAGCTGGCCCCCCGTTAACAGTTTAACTTATTACTCTTAGAGGCGAATGTCTCAAAACGAGCTATGCCATTATTTCTATAGCTATTTCAAGTCTATCTCTATCAATAAACAGTGTAACGTTATATCCTCATTATCCACGGGATTACTAGTCAGACTATTTTAAGTCGGCGATATTTATATGTATTCATTAACTCCTCATGTTTTCGATTAATTAATATCAATGAAACCTTTACGACTTATGCTATAACGAGTAACAAAGTATTTTTACATATTATATTCAATGAGTATGCGTGGAAGTTTTTGTGCTTGTATTAATTCAATAAATTATTTTATAACATATCTATAATCAAACTACATTAATTTTAGACAAAATATAAATATCCATTATCATTAATATTAATATTTTGATCAATATATATTGATATCCATCAAATAATTAATTATATTTACTTTTTATTATTATCCAATACAATTATACTTAATATAAATATAATAACATAATATTTACTATACTATAACATAATCCATAAGAATTTATTAATAGTATTATCACATTAAATGAGATATAAAATATATAACACTATATATATATATACAACAGCCATTTACATAATTAATGATTTTATAAACCAATTCCTTAATCAATATCCGCTTCGTTCATATTTAAGCAGCTCCCAAGACCTTTTCAAGTCTCTTTGACATGATCAAATTTTCTCTTGCCGGAATCACGAGTCTTCTCACACTCATATTTATTATGCTCTTTTAATTTTTAGTAATAAAAACTGTGGTTCAAAATATCCTATTTACTATGCTCTTTTTTTTTAATGTTGATATATGTATATTTTCTTATTTATTTTTATTTATTATTATTTCCTTATTGTTTTCTTTATTTATATACTTTTATATATTTTATTATTATAATAGATATATTTTAATATATATATATATTATTATATAGTTATTTATTATTGTATTAATATTTATAATATATAATATATAATTATATATATATATAATTATTAATATATATATATATATTATATATTATTATAATATATATATATATTATACATATATTATATATAAATTTCTTAGATTTGGGTGTTCAAGTCGGATTCTTTATTCTTTATTAAGTGTTTAATAAGGTTCAAAGTAGCATTGAAATTGTCACTCCGTGACGGCACTCTATAATTCAATATACATCCGCCTCAGTGTATACAGGTTATTATTTCAATTTCAATCCAGATCCATGGAAATTATGAGTATTCCTTGGTATGTAATTTTACCTTTAAATATTTAATAAAATTTTGTGTATTACTTCTTAAAAGTATGAATTTTTTAACACATGATTTTACTTGTCCATATGAGGCTGAGATTATACAGTATTAGAAACCATATATATATAGGCCGTATATACATATATATAATATATATATATATATATAAATAGTTATATATAATATAATTTAATATATATATATAAAATATATAATATTATATATATATATATATATATAATATATATATTATTTATATATATATAATAAATATATATAATATAGTATATTATATATATATATATTATAGACTAATACATATTCAAAGGATTATACTATAATATAAATAATCATATATATATATATATATATAATATATTGATATATATAATAATATATAGTATACATATTTTTTTTACAGTTTTCACCACCACTTCACGGGCAGAGCCCTATTTAAGGGAGGGGTGTGCACACACGCGTAAAAATTTTCATCCACTAGCATCACAATACGCAGCAGTGGGAGCACAAACGCCAGCTTTGAAAGTGAGGAGATAAATTCAAGGAACACAGTGGAGATGGAAGAGAATTCCCACGAAAGAACAGATGTGGCAGAAAGAAGGAAGCCCCGCAACGAACTAGCCTGGGGTTACCTACATCAAACGACAAAACTCGTTGCGCAGACACAGCACCCCAATTTGTTTTTTTTTTTTCACATTTT
>JABUQX010064039.1:10000-12500 GCA_015478945.1 Trachelipus rathkii
CCTGACCAATAACCTCAGGATTAAGCAGCGCTATGCTTTGGTAAAAATAAAAATAATATTATATATATATATATATATATATATATATATAATATATGATATATAATATATATATTATAATAATTCTCACAATAATCATATAGTACTCATATATATATATATATATAATAAGTCATATTATATATACAGTATTTAGTCTATGTATAATATAATGATATAGTATAATATATATATATCAGCTGGCGTCTCGTGGTAAAAATTCTTGAGTAGGCAAATTAATATACTATATATATATATATAGTATATTTATACATACATATATATATATATATATATATATATATATATAATATATTATAGTAATACATATATATATATATATATAATAATATATACATACCTATAATAGTATATATATATTATAATTATATAAAGGACAATTGCAAGAGAAATGAATGGTTTCATATATGAATCACTCACTGTATTGCAAATATTCTAACTTTGAATTTCAATAGGCCTACAACACTCGAAAAGAATTTAGTAATTTTTATTGAAACTTAAATCGAATACTCAATATCCCCGTATTTTTAAAACTAACAGCTCAATTTTATTTAAAACACACAAAATCAGAATCTAAATGTAATATAATAAATAATATGAAAAGCGTATTAATACTAACTCCAACTCCACACAAAATCATTCCCAATTAATAACATAAAAATGGAGCTACTGGGTCTGCAGAGGCAAGCTACAAAGTTAGACGAGAAAGAGTCTGACTCA
Source organism: Trachelipus rathkii (assembly GCA_015478945.1). Taxonomy (NCBI): domain Eukaryota; kingdom Metazoa; phylum Arthropoda; class Malacostraca; order Isopoda; family Trachelipodidae; genus Trachelipus; species Trachelipus rathkii. Next base: position 10,781 of record JABUQX010064039.1, read on the forward strand.
ACGCGTTTTAGTCACACTGGTTGAGTCAGTGCATTTTAAATGAAGATTATATGAATTAATAATCGGCTATAAGAAAATAGCAATCAAGTAGCATTAAAATTATTATATAGTTTAATTATTATAATTATGTTATAATAATCATTATTATTGTCTTGCTAATGCCAATTTAAATGCGGCGATTATTTTAAAAAAAAGAAAAATGACTTGCTACGGAGGTACGTCAGGCACATCCAAGTTCCTAGCTTTAGAGAATAAGAACTATTTTTTTGCACTCAGCAGAAGAACAAAAACTTAAACAATGCACACCGATCGCTACTATTAAAAAAGGAATCGAGTAGAAATTGATGCCGGCATCTTAAACGAAATCATTTGTCCTACTTGCCTACCCCCAAAAGCCGCCACTCTGATTATATATATATATAATATATATAATATATATATATATAATAATATAATAATATATATAAATATATTTATATATATATATATATATATATATATATATATATATATATATATTAATATATATATTATATATATTTATTATATATATATATATATATATTTATATATATATATATATATATATATATATATAATATATATATATATATATATATATATTATATATATATTATATATATATATATATATATATTAGTTATAAATATAATATATATATATATATTATATATTAGCCATCTGTATATATATATATATATATATATAATTATTTTTTTTTCAGCTTCAAGGAACATTGCTTTCAAAGCTAAAATAACAAAGCTACCAGAATTAACTTATAAATTTGTATTATAAAACATTGCATGTATTGTAGATTTCAAATACAATTGGTAATTTTTCATACTTTTTTCTTCCCTTTTGATTTGTTTATGTATATACTTCAACCTCTGACTTGGTATTATTTATAGACAGTGTTCCAGTTTAACAAATTTACCAAAATACATGTATAATGGATTATTTTTTTTATTTTTTAACCTTTGAAGCTACAGAAATTATTTCAGAAGTATTTTTTTCTGTCATATGTGACCAATGAAAGATGCGGGTTGAGAGTATGTGATAGTTATCAAGAAATTAAATGTAAATAGAGAACATTTTTGTTTAATATTTCATTTAAATGTAGTAGGAAGCGATATTAATAATGCGGAAACAGAGGAGTTTCATACTCATACCCTGGTGAATTTAAAAGCACTCCTTTGATATTTTCATAAATCCTCATTGAATATAAAGATTATTTCAAAATCGTGAAAAATAAGTGCGATATTATCTTAATTTCATGCGTGTTACTTAATCTTCGTATAAAAAATTGATATAATTGATGAGTGAACCCTCACAGATGATGATCAGGTTCTCATTTTAGATAAATCTGGAAACTTGCTTATCTGCACAATCACCCCATGACAATGCAGGGTTGGCAAAAAAAACATTTTTTTTTAAAAAGCCCAGTGGCCCGGGTTTTTTCGTTTTCACCAAAAAACGGGAAATTTTTTTTTTTTTTCAATTTTCCTTTCTTTTTCAGCAACAGCTGCAATTTCATGTTAATATAATTGTTTCAAATTTTGCTAAGTTAATATAAGTTTGATTATAACAATAATGCCAAGGACTCTTGGATCCGAAATAAAACTAGAAAATGAATGGACCAGCAAAGTACTATGTAAATATTGTAGTGATTAAATTAATAAAATTGAAAATAAAAGTGCAT
>JABUQX010064039.1:17500-32500 GCA_015478945.1 Trachelipus rathkii
CATATTCATAATGTTACTTTTAAAATTAAGTGTAATATATTCTATATAGAATGACGTCGCAATGGACAACTACAAAAGCTGACTTGAGGATGAAATTGAATAAAATAAAAATATTGGAAATCCATAAAAATTTTGAACACAAATTACAAGGAAGGAGGATGAGTGATCATGACTAAATTAAATATTTGGCTTTGGAAATATCCAACTTTTTGATTCACTAATCCACTAGTCCCAACTCCCAGCACCCCTGTCACTACTGACAGTACGTGACACTTGCTGTGAATACTGGTCAAGAGCTCGACTTACACTGGCTCGAACAGCGGTGAATCAAGCCCACATTTAATTTTGATATGGACTGATAAGTCTGATATCTCAGTCTTATGAAGTATCGTGTGAGACTGACAGTGGTGAAGGAGCAGGGGCAGTAAACAGGATGTCCTTAAGCTTAAGCTGCCTTAGCATAATCATCTCTCTCAGTTGGCAAAATTTTCAGAATTTCCTAGTTCTAGATTATGAGCAATAAATACTAGTTTCTGCAACGTCTACACAACTCAAAAGTTACTCATTTCATGCTTATCCACGCAACTTCTATATATCTCCTTTAAAAAGTACAGTCACACGACTTATTGCACATGGCATTTCTAATATTCTGATTAAATATTATGATCAAAAATGTTGTTACTGAAAAGCTGAAACGGAGTAAGAAAACATTAATGAAAGCCACAAACGAAATATTATGAATATCAAAATGCAATATAAAATAAGAATATGGAAAACCCATAAAATTTTGAACACAAACTTAAAGGGGGCTTCCACCTTGTAGGGAATTGGAACCAAAAAATGTCAATTAGAAGTATTTGCTAAAATTTATTAATAGTAATTGCTTCAAACATTTAGGTCACGATAACTTTAAAATTTAAAAAAAACGGAAAAACAAATTTTTACTTTTTTTTAAAACTGTGTTTGATTTGAAAAAAACCGTTTTTTTTTCGGAAAAAAACGAGCTTGTATTTTTCCTTTCCCAACCCTAGCCACAAACCAATAGACCCCCTACAATCCCCCGCCATTCACTCCTGTGTTATACACCTTCCTTCTCACCTCTACCAAACTCACATTCTCTCCTTCAACACTTCGTTTACGACTCGATCCACTCTTTTCTTCGGCTCCAGCCAGGTCGGTTCCCACACATCGCCCACTATTACATCCTGCTCTTTCCTACCGACATCTCCATCCTTTTTCATATAAACAACCATCTAAATATTTTCATTTATTTCTCATTTACCTCCCTTTCTTCCACCACACAACTCTAATACGCTTCATTCATCATTTATCAATTCTTCTCGCACTTAACACGCCCAAGATTGTCCACATGAACACATTGAACTTTAGATTTATACTTCTTATTCCTGACCATAGTTCCACTACTATACATTATCTAACAGGTAACGAACATTACGCTCATGCAAGACCCTAGCGCACTCCAAGACTTAGTCCCATTTACATTCGCCAACGATTTAATGGCAAAACGCACCTAATCCTGCCGTTCACAGACTTTCCTGACTACACTCTTGCATCAATCCGTTTCCCTTCTCATCGCAAACTATACCCTAAATATTGTTAAACTCAGAACTTGTTCCACGCTGCCTCACCAATCGCTAACATTAAACTTCACACTGATATCTAAAGTTATATTATTATACTATAGTATAGTATATATTAATACATATTATTATATATCTAGTATATATATACTTATATATATATATAATATATATATATACATATATATATATACTATATACTATATATACTAGTATATATTATATTATATATATAAAAAATATATATTAATTCTTCATCAGAGTTTTCTATTAGAATTATTATTAATTTTTTAAAACTAAGTAATTTCATAATATTCTTATATTTTCATTTTTGTTTTTACTATTTTTACATATAATTATTTTGAAAAACCCCAAGTGGGCAAAATAGCGGTTTTTTTCAAGTGTTTAAAAAAAAACAAAAAAAACGGGTGGTTTTTTTGGGGTGGTCGGGCCCACTCATGCCAACCCTGTGACAATGTATATGGAATGAGTAATTTTCAAGTCTTTGTATAGTTGCAGTTTAAGGTACCGGCAAGAGTTGAAATTTTAGTCCTTTGGTCAGTATAAAAATAAAGTTTAGCAAATACAAACTGAGCAGTATTATCATCAGCTAAGGAGCTGGACCCTCTCCCTTCCCCAATCCAGTTCTATTATTTTCAAATAACCCGCTCCATCACTTGAAAATTGCCTGTCTCAAGCTTCATCATTTTTGAAGTTATCCGGCTCAGCAGCCGAGTTTATAATACTGTATTGAAAATTTTAAAATTATTAGCAGCCACATGATAAGTGCGCTGGTGCTACTTACTGGTACAATTTGCGGTCGCACTACTTACCAATGGAATGATTACACAGGTCTGCGACCAAAAAAGTTTGATTATTTCCAACTGATTTCTATGTAATTTGGTGTGCTGAAAACGAAAAACCAATTGAAAAAAAATCTTAGCCGTCAAGATTTAGCTCTTTAAGGCAATCCTAAATAACTTAGCAGATTTTCAAGAAACATATTTGCACATTTTAACATTATTTCTTCAGATTCTCAAGAAACATATTTACACAATTAACAACATTCCTTTAAGATTCAAAATATTTTAAAGTAAAATGAATAATTACTACTACTTGCAAATCATTCTGCTGAAACCTAATTTCTCAACCAATAAAATATTCTGATTAAACGCACTAGTATTCATTTAATTCGCTAATGTAAAACAAACACAATAATTTCCTTAAAAAAAAGCTAAATATATTCCTCTTACCTTTTCCTTTAAGCTGTTTTTACTACTATTACTACTAATATTAATAATAATAATAAAAATACTTACAAAATGCCATAGCCATATTCCTATTAGGTGAGACAGCGCTGCAACATGATTTATAAATATTAGTATTCAAACTTTTTCAACTTTATTTAAAAAAGCTTACAACTGATGTTATTAATCCAACTTATACAGGAATAAACTTAAACTACAATGGTACATTATACCTCTATATTTATTTATTATAAGCCATGTAATTAATAAAAACAAATTCTAATTGTGATCAAATAAAGAAAAACTATTAGTTTAAAATTAAAATTAGAACTACCATGCAAAAATTTAATAAAACAATCCTACCTAAATCTAATGACCGTTTTACCAACGGGTTCCCCTTGTGTGATATGATGAAAGGCTACTTCAGCATCCTGAGCAGCGTAAGTTTTGTCCACAAATGCCTGAAGTTGTCCAGTGGCAACCAATGGTGCAATCCTTTCAAGCACTTTACCCGATATGTCTAAAGTTCCCAACTTACCTCCTGCCACCCATGGAGTCTGTGTTAAATAATATTAAAAAATTAAAAATTCACATTAACTAAAATAATGGTAATCATAATACACATCTTATTAATTTTGAAAAACATTAATTAAAGCATTTTCTTTTTAACCTAAAAATAATTTTTTTTCTAATCTATAAAATTTAATGTATATGTTTAAATAAGGTTGGCACTATCTGCTATTTTTTTTTTATACATGACTTTATTCTTATTTAGTTTTATTGCAAACAAAATAATAAGGAATAGTTAAAATAAAAATTTCTTCCCTATATGCTTTGAAGCTCGAAAATCGGGTGTAAAAGGTATAAGAACTTTCAGAGTTGATACAAGCATTTACGCTCTGGATATAAACATAGTTGAAAAGATATTGTAGTAAAATTATTAAACAATGTATTTTGCACAGGAATTAAAAATGTGTAAGAAATCTGCCGGATCAAACTTTGTGCACGGGTCTTGATGTTTAAAGTAATGTATCAAAGGGACGTATTCAAAGGGTATCTGTAACTGCATAGTTGTCAACTTATAGCGAAGTTAATATATTTAGTTGATACTTCAGTCAGGAAGAGAAACGATGTGAATGTGTGAAAACTGAACCGGAATATTCTTAAATAAGACTAAAAATTTAAAAGTGAAGTGGTCATTATATTAGAGATAATATTAGGAATGATGCAACATTTGGGCAGTTAGAAAGAGTTTAGAGAGAATCAGTACGAGTGAGAGAGTAAATGAGAGGAAGAGCTGTGTAAGTAAAACCAAACAAATATGAGACGTGTATTCCAAACATAAATAGATGTCGTCTCTATACCGTACAAACAAACTATTGAATTATTTACTTATTTTAAATCAATATCTGAAGTAAATGGGAAAAGTAACTTACATGTGTAAAATAATATTTTATTCTAATATACAGCATAAAAAGTAAAACCAAGAAAAATCCATATGAATGCAGATGAAATACAGCGTTTATTAGGTCTCTTAGTCATATATACTATGAATATAGGCATCAATGATAAGAACATAGCACTAGATCAATAACCAATTATATATAGTATAAATTTAAAATTATGGAGATGAAAATATAATTGAAAATAATATATATGAATAAGGTAATGAATATATTTCAATATAATAAAGAATTTGAATATTTTATAAATCACCGGAATAAGTAAAGGTAAATTTATTATTCAATTCGTAATATTATAAAATATCAGTATCAGGAAGATTATTTCCTTTATAAATCTGTAAAAATAACCGTATATAATATGTTTTCACTAGAATACATATTACTCTAACTAATTAACTATCAATATATATATTATAATATTTAATATAATATATAAATATTTGTCTATATATATCTTTAAATTATATATATATTGAATATATTGTCTATATATTTTATATATTATAATATATATATATATATATTATTGAGTACAAGATATATAATAAGAGGTCCAGAATTAAAATATAGCGTTTAAATACATATCTAACAAGTTCAATACAGCATATTAATCATTTCCAATTATACATTGTAAAGTATCATTATATATATAGATATAAATCTTATATGTATATATACTATATATATATATATATATATATATATAATATATATACTATATATATATAATATATATATATTATATATATAATTTATATATCATCAATATTGCATATCTTTATACCAGTATAATACATAGCTTATATATATCTACAAATATAATAATCAGTATATATATATAATATATATATATATATATATATATATATATACTATATACATTTACTCAGAGATATATCAAATTATGGAGATATATGGTATACCCTATAAAGATATTAATATAATAAATAATATACGTCATTAGTATGTAGTATATATATAGTATGTCAGGATGGGGATCGCTGTCGATATTGAGTAAATGTATTATAATATATATATAATAGAAAATTTATAAGAGATTATAAGTTGATGGTTATAGGTTTAAGTTTGGTTTTATCAATATATAGTAGTATATATATAGCGAAAAATGGGATAATTATATTTATATATTAAATATATGGGAGGAAAAAATAAGTATATACAAATAGTGATAACAAACATTAAAGGTCAATATATATATAATATATATATAATATATATATATTAGTGTGTCAAATATATTATATATATATATATATAATATATATATATAATATATAATGTATATATAGAATTATATATAGTAGAGTTATATATGGAATATTAATAAAGAGATTAGTATTGTGCCGGGTTATATATAAATTTAATAATTAAAATAATGAAAAAAAGAAAAAGTCAGATGCATAATACTTATAATAATGTAAAATATATATATGTAAACTTACTGCATTAGTATATAGGTAATAATATATAGTAGAAGTAACGTTGAGTTAGTAGCACAGGGTTCAGTTATAACTAGTCTATAGGGATATTTAAAAACAAAATACAAAGATGTAGCTATGGGTAAGAAAGGACGAGGAAACTATCTAATATTATAAAGTATCTGAAAGGTGTTATTACCCTTGTGAGGCCGGAATGTACATATATATAATATATATAATTTCTATAAATAAGTATATGCTATATATATATATATAGTGAATGTACCATATAAAAGTGTACTCACCTATATTACCATGTTATATTGAGTTAAAATTAGTGTATAATAGTGATATATATAGTATATATATATATATATATAAATGTAATATAATTGAAAATGATTCTATATATATAGTAATAATACTTTCTGGATTGTGCAGAATAATATATATGGTATACCTAATATAATATGATAATTTTTTACTATTATATATTTATATAAGTTTATAATATATATTATAAATTGTATATAAGTTATATATATATATAGTCTTATATATATATATATACTAAAAATAAATTTAATAGCGGGTATATTTTCTCATTCTTGTCGTGGCCCCCTTGGTATTTTCGTGAACGCACCACAAAATTTATATTAACAATAATAAACCCAATAACTAAATTACTTTTAAATTTCATTGTTAATATTAAATTTATTTAGCTCACTCTACAACAACAGGCCCTATGAAGGTTTCAGAAACGATAACGAAAATTGGTTTTGTTCTTAAGTAATATTATTTCAATAGTGACTTTCTTAATCATAATTAATTAAACAAGATTTTACATGTAGTTTCTAATATATACCTAATCATTAGCGAGATCATTGCGAATACGTACAAATATTCGATGCCTTGAATTAATCAACTTAGGGGAAATCTTAAACCGAAAACTTAGGAAAAATTCTCAAATACGAGATCAATGATTTTCATCTAATATTAAAAGATCTAATGGGGTCTTTTGGTTCTTAGATGTAAGTCCTTCATCAAAACTGGCTAAAGAAAATTTAGTTATACCACTAAGCTCTGGTAACCTAACAAAGTATATCAAACAAATGATATAACCCTTTCCCTGTATAGTCCATAGGGAGTGTTCTCTTAGCAAATAATTTCAACTAATCAAGAAATGAAATATTAAAACTCATGGCTTTTGGACAAAAGGTTTAAATAATTCATTTTACATTTGAAAAGTAAAGAGCTCATGGTATTAATCAAGCAGTAGCTCTCACTACTCGTCGCAGATAACCGCGATCACCCAAATACATCATATTATAGCACATCAAAGAAAAGATTTCACCAAATGAAAAAAAGAGAAACTAACAGACAAATTCTATACTATTATTATAATAGTGAATTTGGGTGAAGAATCTAAATATTGATAGAACCATCACAAAGTGAAACAGATTTAGAATTATCGATGGATCACAAAAATCATTTTTGGGCTACGAGGAATCACATTTTCTCTACAATAACTGTCTCGACAGGATTTCGAGTTTTGATTTGTTGGAACATAGAGTTAAAATATAAAATATATTCAAAGAATGAAATCTCGCAATGAAGAATGAGATTTCATGGAAGGACTAATTATCATAAGATTTTCAACTCCTTAAATAAACAGAAAACACCACCTCCTATTTACACAGTCTCTCATTCATTTAACAAAAACAACAACATCAAATTACAAGATCACAAATGTATACAATGTACTTAACTCTCTGATACAACACATATTCGATACCTCTCACTAAAAATCCTTTAGACAACTTTTCATATTGAACTTAAAATAAACTAGAAAACATTCCTTTCGGACATGTTCACCTGCAGCAATGATGTAAAAGCACCATTCCTATTCAATGATAAAGAAAACAGAGGAGGGAAGGAAATATAAAGACTACGATCAGAATAGTACTTCTGAAAAAAGATAACCTCGCTGATTACTATTCAATTTAAAGAAGGACCTAGATATGCTTTTCCACCGAAGTGAAACTTGGCGCCAACAGATTATTCTGGGTTTGATGGTAAAAGCTTGAGGAGAGGCTGAGGAGTTAGGAATGTTTTCAGTGAAGCGATTTCTCTTCCCAGAACGAACCTCCCTAAACAGAACAAAACCCATACTAATACCCCCTCCGCCATATCATCTCTAACACTAGATTTATGTCCCCGATACATTAATCCCAAATAGGCTCAGCTAAACACTCTGGGTGAATTGGTGACACTAAGTATCCATCATCAACAATACATTATCCAATCTACCTGAAGAATTTCATCATCACAAAACCAAAAAAACATCAACTCCCTACACTTCTCACATCCACTTGTTAGTTTTGATGTAACTTCACTTTCACCTCCGTTCATATTATTCTTATTTTTAACTTTCTTTCTATCACGTTATTGATAGAAAACAGATTCATATTACCATTTACCTTTGACACTTTAAAACAATTAATCTACTACACTAGAACACAACAGATAAGAAAGTGATTCTTTGTTCTGAACAAAATTCCGGAGTGCGCGATGAGGAATGTGGCTTTTGTGGAAGCATCGAACATCAAGCGAGTCAATGGAACTTCTTGCAAATTTAATCTATATATTCCTAAACCGCAGTCCTCACCATGTTACTTGGTAAGATATGTGGATGACATTTTGCATCTATTCCTTCCAACATTAACCCATATATATACTTGATTTCCTCAACACTATTAGCCCTAACATTAAATTCACTTTAAACTTATAAAAAATAATTCCCTATCATTCCTTGATGCTCTTATAACCTGGTCTCGTCTACCCTCGCAATTCTCTGTTTAACGCAAGCCTTGCTTCCAACCCGAAGTAATTCATACATCTGGCCTTTTCATCCATTAGACGCCAGACACAGAAGACAGAAACAATTCTTCCTATCATTTCCAGAGCTCAGGAGTATACTCTAACATCTTTCTTATATCAAAACTGAGAAAATATAAAGTACCGCTTTTCTCATTATTGCTTTCACACAAACTTTTCTTACCCTCAGTTCATTTACAACGGCTCTCGAAACATAATGAAAAATCCATGATATTAATGCCAATCCTACAATTATCACATATCCCTCTAATAACACACTATGCTCTATACAACTGCCAAAACATGGTCCTCTATACATAATTGAAAATATCTCTTACTAAACAATATTATTATTGAACCACCTCTTCAGGAATTTTTACTCGTTAAGTAAGCAATTTCGTTAGACCCGACTATAGACTCGCCGCACCACAGTAGTAGATTAATATATTAGTAATATATATATATTATACTTAATATTTTATATAACTATATTAAATAAATCTATATATACTATATATATATAGATAATTAATATATATATATTATAATTATATAAATATAGATATTGACATAAAAATCGGAATAAGGATCCGGGACCTGTAGCGAGACTGTGGCAAATGCCAACGGACAGCCTGCCACTGATAATATATATTTAATATACTAAATATTGATGCTATAAGATTTCTATATTTGCCACAGATCTAAAAAAGTAAATATTAAATTCAATTAAAACAGATATCAACCAATCAACTTTCAACGTCTAATCCAATCTGCTGAGGATGGTGGCTATTTGCAAAAAAAAAAAAAAAAAAAAAAAAAAAAAAAAAAAAAAAAAAAATTATAAAAAATTAATTTTAGGTAGATGTTTTGAAATTGACTACGACTGCTCATTTATGGTATTAAATCAGTTTAAGAAAAAAATGGGGAAGCTAATCTATTTATTATTACGAGGTGCAAAGAACGAGGCTTTGCAAATTATAAGCACCGTATTGCTAAAACCCGTAGAAGAGTATTAATAATATTCCTGATAAAGGCAAAATTTTGCAACATTACGTTTTTCAGGTTTAACGTGAAACTGATGACTTTCCAAGGACGGAGAGACTGTTTCTAAGCCTTGGAAGACCGCTCTCGGAGGCTCTTGAGCTCCTTAACTGCAAGAAATTCCAAGTCATGTTGGCAGTTGACTTGGAAATTTCCATCACTTAGTTAGATATTGACACTTGATGTTTCAAAGTTAGGGCTTCTAAGGACGATGAGACAATTTTTGAGGCTTGGAAGATCGTGTCCTGAGTTTATAACCTGAGCTTAGTGGGTTTAGCCCTTCCAAAGGTTTTTTATTGGTTTCTATAGGATTTTAAATGATCTCTAAACCATTTCTGATGATCTCAATCGATTAATCATGACCTTTAAACCCCAAATCGATATTTAAATCGTCTTTCTACGTGCTCTGGTTGACTTATTACAATGAAAAACATAATCGAAAAAAAATCTCAACAAGCTTGATACCCCAACAGTTGGTGACGCCATCTTGCCTGATTCGCGGTTTCACGCCGCTGCGCCACATGTAAGGAGTGCTGAGCCTTACCCCCCCCAAGTAAGAAATCGCCGTAGACAGACGAAAAATAAATGAGTTAAACGGAGCCTGAGTTGACTCATGTGCCTGAGCACTGAGCCGAAGCCGGAGCCGGAGCCGGAGCCGGAGCCGAAGCACTGAGGCGGAGTCGGAGCTGGAGCCGGAGTTAAATTATAGAAATATGCATATAATAGGTTAAGTGAGCGTCTTTCCCTATGTTTATAAGGACGTAGAAACCCCAGGAGGTAGTCCCAGACGAAAATAGATGAAAAGCGCAGAGTGCATATGAGGAGGAAGAATGAGTCCAGAGGAATCATAAATGGTAAGGTCCCCATATTAGATGGTGTCCGAAAACCGAAACTGGTTTTACTCTTAAAATTCAGCTATTAATTGCATAGATTATCACTATGGCAATCGGCAAATGTTGCACAAAATATGAAACTTTGGACAAAGAGCTTATTAATTATACGGTCGCTACTTTCCATTCATGCACCTCCTTCTTTGAGGAGAGTTCCAACGACTAGTATTTCAGACAGTCTCATCCCGATCATGTTCTCGAATCCGTCAAATTTTATAACCCGATTTTTGGGCTGATGGTTAATATAATGAATTGTAACGCCTTTGCCAATAGCAAGAATTCTGTAAACTTTTATTTACTATATATATATTACTATATATATATAAGTATAAAACTATATATTATTTAGTAGTGAGACTATATATATATATTACTATTTAATTAGTTATTTATATAAAATTAATAATAATACAAAATACTAATTATATATATAAATAATAACTATTTTACTTGTGGCGTATATATATATATGTAAACATTATATATATATATAAATACAAATTCTATATATATAATATATTTCAGTCAGTGTTAATGTATAGAAAGGAACTGATGATATTATTGTTTTTATGATTTAGTAATCATTATATATATTATAATACTTATTATATATCCTATATATATATAATACCTATATAATATTAAAGATTAAAAAACGGAAGCGTGTCGTTGATTTCTAGTAAATAATTACCTAAAGATTTTTACAAGTTATATTCTATATCATAATATGCCTATATTTAAGTCGTATCATATAAATATAAACTATATATAACTAATATAACTATATGAGATTTTTAGCTATATATAGTATACTATGAATAGATAATATATATATATAACTAAACAATCATATAGTATTTTGAAATGGAAATCATAAAAGCAAAAAAAAAAAAAAAAAAAGCATATAACAATATACATGTTTGTGTTTAAATCAATAGTTTAAACCAAACAAACAGATGATATATCTGTTAAGATAAAGATATAATAATATAAATATTATATATTATATATACTATATATATATATAGTAAGTTCATATGATAAATAACTATATATTATGTATCTATAATAAAATATATTGTTGAATATAATATAATATTATTATATAATACAGTATATAAAAAGATATTTTATTATATATACAAATATTATAACAAGACCCTGTCGAACCTAATACACTATACTATATTATACTACATCATATATATATTACAAATATACTGTAATATAGTAATGAATAATAACATATCATAATATATAATATATATTATACAATTATATATGAATGTCATGTATTTTTCATTAAATATAATTATAATAGTTGTTTAATTATTCTATATATATACAATTGTTATTATTTATATATATATATTAAATTAAATAGACTGCCAATAAGATTTATTTGGTAATTTCCTCTTTCACGCAGACATTTCAATTACTTAAGAGTTAAAAATAAAGAAGTAAATAGGAATAAAATAAATAAATAAATAAAAAAATAAAAAAATACAAATAAAAATATCAATAAATAAATAAATAGATAAATAAATAAGCATATAAATAAAAGGAAGCTAAAATTAAGAAAGCAATTTTAAAGCCATTTATTTCTCGCATGTGGAAAAGATAGTGAAAATAATCACATACATACATACACTACAATATTACATACATACATATATACATCCTCAGTTCCCTCAAGTGCAGCCATACATCTTCGAACATGCGAGAGCATTACCAGTAACATATCATACATTAGCAATACATTACATACAATAATACATACCAAAATACATACATACAATACATACAATACATACAATACATACAATACATACAATACATACAGTACATACAACAAATTTAATACATACAATGAAATATAAACACATACATACATACATTACATACATACATACATACATACATACATTTCATACATACATACATACATACAATACATACATACATATATACATACATACATACATACATACATACATACATACATACATACATACATACATACATACATACATACATACATACATACATACATCGAAGTATTAAAGTAGCAAAATATTGTACGTACAGATTATATTTATTTGTATTAACAGTTATGAAAGATTATAAGAAAATTGAACAAAAATCCTCTAAAGACACAGTTTCAAATATTTTTACTGATCATAATATATAAAATATATATATATATATAATAGTATATATATACTATATATATATATATATATATATATATAATATTTATATATATATAATATATATATTATATATAGCACACTGAAATTTGCAGATACATCACAGAGACGTTAATGTTCGTCGCACTCGTCAAATCACACATACGTCGTATATGTGACATTGCTGTTCTATCTTATGTGATGTTAGCGCTTTCTCGTTCCATGCACGTATTTGCGACGTTACATTGTTAATTATATAATGTTTCCGCGACACTGCCAGGCGTACGATAATATCCTTTTAAAAATAAATAACGCCCTGTCTTTTTTCTGCAAACTTTTTATAGTTTATTTCCATAATCTTTTCATTTTATGTTTTGGATGTTTATAAGTCATTTTATATATTATTTTCTACAGAAATTGTAATTATGTATGTAATTTTATTTTTTCAAATGTCGTACATTTGAATACACTCATAAATATAATTAGTTATGTCTCCAGTCACGGTATGCTCTCGCGAAAGCGAGTTTAAAAGTGACTCTGCTGGTGTTATTTTTTAAATTATTTTGTTGTAAATTAGTTTATTATGTGTTTCTGTTTATTATGTGTTTCAAGCGAAAATATCTATTGGTAATAGTTGAGTTTAACAGATTCTTAAAAATCGATTTTTTTAGAAAATCAATCGATTTGTTGTTATACCTAAAACCGTTGAAAAATTTAAAAGAGAACCACAGTTGCCCAAATTTATAAATATATATATATATAATATTAATATATATATTATTATATATATATATATATATATATATATATATAGTATATATTATATATATATTATAAATATATATATAATATATATATATATATATGTATATATATATATATATAATATATATATATAATTAATAAAAATACAAGAAACGAATTTAGCATGTTTTCACAAAGAACATAAATTGTTTTCGGCAAGCAACTACAACACAAAAGCCATGACGAATTAAGGCCATGCTTAAACGGCTACTAATTGATATCTACTAACGTTTTTCGAGAGAAAAAATAAACTAACAATTTATTAATAAAAGTGAAAAGAAAACTTGATTTGCAATAAAAAACCTTCATAACAAATCATAATTATTTATTTAAACCTATGTAACCTGTCCTAATATATATATATATATATTTTATATATATATATACTATATATATATATATATATATATATATATAGTATATATATATATATATATATATATATATAAATATATATATATATATATATATATATATATATATATATAATAATATATATATATATATATATATTATAATATATATATATATATAATATATATATAATATATTATATATATAATATATAATACACAAAAGTTACATCAAATAGATGTCCTAAAACTACGTCGATACAACGTTACCGTGTAACGTTGCAGGGATGTCGTAGGAGTACGTAAATACTACGTTACCATAGGACGTCGCAGTGATTGTCGCACTGTTACGTCGCTGAGAGCTGACATTTCCACATCCCAGGGACGTTAATTATTATGTACTAATACGATGTCGCACCATCGCAAAGAGGACGTAAAAGCGACGACGGCTTTTACGTTAGTATTTGTGCTAATGGATACTTATATATATATAGTATATATATATATATATATACTATAATATATATTAAGTATATATATATATATATATAATGCAGATTAGAAGTAAACTAATTTTTAATGTGAGTATATAATAGTAATATATTTATTATATTCTACTAGTATATATATATCATTACCTATATAAAAGTATATATAATAACTATATATTTATCGATATATAATAAGAGTGAATCAGCATCTTATTGTTTATACGTCTATAGTATAATATAGTAGATTATATTATATATAATAGTATAGTATATATATGAGATTATAATTATTATAATTATAATATACTTAGTAATTATTAATACTATGTATTAATATTAATAGTAATATAATTAGATAATATTTAGTATATATGTATTAATTAGATATTATATATATATATATATATATATATATATATATATATATTATTAAATATATTAAATTATTATATTATATCACTATATGATATAGTTATATTTGAAATAGGCTAATGACAGAAGGAGATTTATTCCCCCAGTGTAATGCATTTTAAACAGAGTATATTATATTGTTTTTAAATATTCAGACACGTGTGACCACACTTACGAACACTGTCTATAAATTT
>JABUQX010064039.1:37500-40594 GCA_015478945.1 Trachelipus rathkii
TATAGAGTATATATTATATATATATATTACTAATAATAGTATTATAATATATATATATATATTATTTATATATATTATAGTTATATATTATATATATATATAGTATGGTAAAGTATTGATAGCGGATGGGGTTGTGGTGGGTGGGTAGTATATATTATTATATATATATATATATATAATAATTATAGGATATATAATTATATATATATATTATATATAGTATTATTTCTTTAGTGAATTGTATATTAATTGTTAGAAAAAAATTTATTATATTTATGAAAAAAAATATTAATTTAAGAATTTATTTGAAGTTTTTTGTACGAACGATAACAGCTCTCTAAGAAATTAATTTTTATGATTAAATTGTTTAAATATTAAAAAAAATACTAAATAAGATAAATTCACTTCATTTTGGTAGGGCATAACTGCTACCATGTACTCAGTAGGGCACGGCTGGTTATACCATTATATGCTACGTAGGGTTATGGTGGTCTAGTGCATACTGACACTTTGCAGTAGGGCAAATATTAAACTAAGCAATAAGTTACAAAAACTTGGTGCACAAATCTTCAAACGCAAAATTACTAGCATTTTAAGCAACTTAATTTAAAGGCCGATTTTTATTAACACTGTCATGTACTTTAGCAGCAGTCATACGAGCATCAGAACGTGAGTTAAAGACCGTTTATCATTTGATTATTTAGGCGTACTTTGGTTGAAGCGATGACCAAATATGACATATGCGACAGTTTTTGGGTATTGTACTGACTACTTGGGTTCATTTAACACGGACTCGTTCATATTCATTTATAAAAAAAAGATTAAAATTATTTCCTGCATGCTCCCCGCTATAATTTGTTTTGTTTACATTTTTTCGTTAGCATTTCCTAAAATTCGGTAAGCCGGGACGAGCAACCTAACAAAATTTTTTAAGGAAATATCTAACAGTTTGGTGAGCATTTGTATAAATTTTTTGTAAATTCACTTAATCAGCGACATTTTAGCAATATTTCCTCAATTATCGGTAGGATAATGTATAGAGGTATATCCTTTGTTTTGTTCCACAGGAATTAAGGTAATATTTTTGTTTGATTGTGGAATTATTACATCTTTGGTCGCCCTAGAAGGAGATTGCTTTTCATAAAATTTATTTGTTTTTTGAGAAAGTCTAGTTATTATTTAACAGTAGAGAATTAAAATATTCATAGTCATTTTGATAAAGTGTTTGTTTTGTAAATAATTTGTTAAAATTCTGGTTTTTATACGATTTATTATTTAAAAATTTAATTGTAAATATTGGTTTGTGTGAAGTCATTGGTAAGGATTTCGGTACGATATTATTTTGATAAAAATTTCTTTCTTTCCTTTTCTTCACCTTCCTCTTTGGCCGCAAGAGTTGGGGGTAAGGTGTGGTACAGCATTGCGGAAAGGAAAAGCAGAGGAGAAAATGACAAACGTCGAAAAGAAAAGCCCAGCCTACGCCCCTTGTACCATTAATTAGGGAGAGCTCGTCACAGACAGAAAATCCAGCGCTAGAAGCATCATGGGATCCGCGACGGACCCTGCACTTGGTAAGAATCGTCAAATGTAGGGTTCATACCCTGGCCAGGTGGACCACAACCATGCCCTCATACAAAAACCCGCCTCTCTCCTATCAGCATCCTTTATTCTCAGCCTCTGCAACTCAGCATTTCTCTCCTTCAGACTCGTTCACCGACTCAATCCACTTTCTTCTTCGGTCTCCCCAGCCGGTCGGTTCCCACACACTTCTCCACTATATATCCGCTTAACGGAACCGACTTTCATCATGCCTTTCCACATGACTCAACGCATCTAAACATACTTTTCATTTATTTCTCTCATTGTATCCCTGATTCATCAACCGTACGCGACTCTCTCATATACGGTTCATTCTCACTTATTATTTTTTTCACACCATAGCAATTGCCGTAAGATTGTCCATACTGACGACATTTGTATTTAGATGCTATATTCTTATTCCAGACATAGTCCTCCACTACCATATCAATAATGGTAAAAGTACAACATTAGCCTCGATGCAAGAATAGCGCACTCAACCTTAGTCCGTTACATTCACTAAGAATTTAATTGCGCCAGCTACCTTCCTGCCATTCACAATTCATTAGGACATTAGGAATATTATGTAGACAGTAAAAAAGCCACATGGGCTATGAGACTTGGCCCAGTCAACCAGTGCGCCAAACATGCTCATTGCATCCACAAGACCTATGGGTGGTCAATTTGTTAGTACGTATCAATCCACCATATTGTTGGCTAAGTCAGAACTAATGATATAATAAAAATATGATACCGGCAGAGCGGCATCAATGTCAGATAATAACTAGTTATGGTCCAACTGCCATCTAACAATAACTGCTTTAACTAAAAACCGCCAATTTGGCTTCGTCAATATATTTATATGGATACCAACGCATCCAAACGATATTCTAACGCGTTTCGTTAATGTTGCAATCGGAGTCACTCAACAACTGCTCTGGCATATCTATTCCAAAATTTAACCCCTATTACTGATGCCATTGCTTTTCTTATATCAAGAATGGGCATGTCTTTCTTCCTTAATTTAATTATGCTCCTGGTCAATGTCATGTGGTTGCTACTCTATGCAAAATTTATTGGTCTCTATGGTTATCAATGATTGTAAATATTTTGTAAGACTTGTATCATGTCCGCCCTCTGAGAAATCTGCCTTCTTAAGAAAACTTCCTAACGTCCTGTCAAGCCTCATATAGCTTTAGCGTCAACACAGAAATCATCCTTGTTGCTCTAGCATATCTACACTCTCCTAGCATATCTAAGTCTTTCTTTTGAAATATAGGGGCCCAAACTTGTGCACAATATATATGTATGGCACTAACATAGGTATTATGCATTTTACTATTAATTCCTTGCTCTTTGTAAACAACGATTGGATTTTAATTATGCCTCAGATTCTTATTAGATTTATTTTAGGTCTTCCAAACATTGATTAGCTTACTTTCAAATAACGCTTATAATCGGCCACTAAATGTTGTTTTTGGTCAACAGAGCTCAAGCACTCACTTCAATATCGGTA
>JABUQX010064040.1:0-15000 GCA_015478945.1 Trachelipus rathkii
TTAAACACGTTAAAATAAGCAGTGGTAATTACTATTTAGTAATTACAATACTTAAACGTGAGAATAAAATTGTGGTGGTAAAAATTGCATTAACATGTGTCTTGGTAGCTTAATTCCATTATAAATATATTTTTTACCATATATTTTAATATTTTTATAATATATTATTATAATATTTTAATATTACCATATTTTTACCATAATTTAAAACTGGCACCACCAAATTCAGATAAATTGTATCTGTACATCAACATAAATATGAATAAAATAAATTATAACATTGGTACCCAAATCAAAGTTCTAAAACAAGTATATATATATATATATATATATATATATATATATATATATAATTATATATATATATATATATATATTATAGATATAAATATATATATATATGATATAATATATATATATATTACCGGTATATAATTTTATATAATATAATATTATATATATATATATATATATATTATATATATATATATATATATATATAATATATATATAATATATATATTATACAAAATCGAAATTCTAAACAAGTATATATATATATATATATATATATATATATATAATTTTTCAAATTATTTGGAATATTTCCCCAAACGAGGAAGAACCTACTAGGGAAGTAATTATCCGGTTATCCGGCCGGATAACAATGATATCCGGCCGGATACCGGATAGTCAAAAACTTGGCCGGATAGGCCGGATACCGGATAGTTTCCGGATATTCGGCCCATCCCTACCAAGAATGTTTGTTATTCACAAGAGAGAGCGTTAGAGCCGTCGAAGGAAATAGGAAAGTTGGGAGCTGTCTTTGAAGGGAATGTAAGAATTAGTTTTTAAGAGTTGAATTTTACAAGGTTGCGGTGACCCCACCGGGAAATCCCATCCAGATCGACAAGGATAGAATCTGAAAGCTGAAGACGAGAGACAACTCTAGAAGCAAAAGAGGAAGTAGATTTGAAGTGAGTAGAAGAGTGGAGGGTTGAGTCATCTGCATAAGAGTGAACAGAGTGAAGTATCAGCTGAGGAGATCGTTGATGAAAAGTAGGAATAAAGTTGGAGATAGAACGGAAGGAACCTTGCGGAACACCACAATTAACAGGAAAGGAGGAAGAGGTCGCTCCATCAACGAGTGTTGATATAGAGCGATCGGAGAGAAAACTAGACAAGAGTTAGCAAGCAAACAGAAGGAGGAAACCCAAAGAAGGGAACTTAAGAGAGCATGACTGGCGTGCCAAAGCCCGGCAAAAGCTTTGCGATAGTCAAGCGCCACCCACCAAGACTCCTCGTGGAGTACGTACCAGGTTGACTCAGCGGACGAAAGCATACTGAGATGATCTGAAAGAAGGGAATGAGACTCCAGATGATCCAGGAAATGAGAGGTAAGGAGAGTTTCAAAGATTTAGATAGAATACAATAAAGTGAGAGCTATAGGGCGATAGTTTGAAGGATCAGAGCGGCTACCTTTTTTTCGGGATCGGTTGAACATTTGTGAGCTTCCAACATTGAGGAATTGTATTATTATTGAGGCATAGAGAGAGTAGAATTGAACGAAGGCAGGATCAGCTCAGAAGAACACTCCCTCAAGAACACGGAGGAATAGCCATCTGCCACTAGCTCCTTACGTTCAAGATCTCAGGATCTCATGCACACGATAATGTGTAATCACAGGTAAAGACATGGGAAACGTCTGAGAGAAGTTGTAGGAGGAGGGATGCCAGAATCGTCCAGGGTGGAATTAGATGAAAAAAAGAGGAAGAAGAGATTAGCCTTTTCAGAGGAGATATAGCATACAGAACCTCATAGCGAATAGGGATAAAGGTAGATTTCTACAAAAGTTGTTAGAATGTTTTTGGCAATGGCCAGAAAAATTTTATCAGTAGGAGAACCAAACAGGTTGTCGCACTTTCTTTTGAGTAAATGCGCTTAGGGCCTGTCGAATAATATCCCTGCAACGATTCCGAGCAGAATGAAAATTAGTAAGAGTAATAGGAGAATGAGAGTTTTTCCATGCCCAATAAGCATTGTCTCAATCCTGAAGGGCAAGAGAACAGGTGCCATCGAACCATGGATTTTGAAGAGAAAAAGATTTAGTTGAAGATGGAATGAAACTGGTCATCCCATCTGCGATCACGGCCCCCACCTTTTCAGCAGAGACCGAAGCATCCCCGGAGTCAAGCAAGATTCATTCCAAGAGTAGTTAGCCAAAAAACAAAGCAATTCCCCCAATGTAGCCCGATTAAGTGCCAGAAATTACGTTTAGGGCATGGTGGAGCTGGGAAAAGTATTATAATTAAAGAGCATACAAGAGTGGTCAGAGTTACCAATAGGAGGAGAAATTGTGTATTTAAAACGAGAAGGAGAGTGGTGAAAATAAGGTTCAAGAATCGGTTTGGACTTCTGTGATAGTGTAGGTTTCTTAATCATCTGTCCCAGATCGTCAGAATATCTGAATGTTTTGGGCCTCCTCCGCGCCTGCATTCGATAGAGAGGACCCATCCACTCAGTGAGGTGTACGTTTTAAATCCCCTAAATACATGACCTCGGCATTTGGTAGGAAGGAGTAACAGTCTCATGAGAAGTGGTAAGATATTCAAAAAAAAGTGAAAATCTGTTCCATTAGGGGAGCAGTAGCAGAAACACAAAATAATGGTAGTAGTAGGAAAGATTTTTAGCCACAAAACATCGAAATTAGGAGATTCAGGTTTTTCGAGACGTGTTACAGGAGTTTATGTTTATATAGGCACCAGGAACCGACCATTAGACGGAAATTATAGAAAAAGTTATAGTTAGAGATATTAAGTTTATTTGAAAAAGAATCCCTAGCCAGCTGGGTCTCAGACAATAATAAAATGTTAGGTTGAGCTACACTTGCCTATTAGGATGCTGTTCGAGTTCGAGATCTGAACAGTGACGGATACCACCTTTTTGAATCGCGCCATTAAATGCTTAGCCTGCGGTGGGGTCGAATGCGTCAGAATATGGTATGATAAACATGGTTATATGCACATGACTCAGTAGTATAAAAGAAATGATGACCACTCACCAAGAAGCCGGAGGGTTCGGAGGCCGTGAAACCTTCCAACAGGAGCACAAGAGCAGCCAGAGAAACCATCATTACCGCTACGACCCCACGGGAACAAAAGAGCAAAGCAAGTGGAAAGGGGGAGAAGGGAATGACCTACCCCAAAGACCAACGTGTTCGATGACAACCGTGGAGAGCAAAGTCAAGGCCAAGCACCCAAAGACCAACGTGTTCGATGCCATCCCATGGAGAGCAAACGCCAGGCAGAGCAGTTATGGCGAGTGGGTGATGGTGGAGAGCTCGGAGGAGCAGTCACACAAAGAAGAGCAGTCACACCAATCGATGCACACGAAGAAGAGCAGTCACACCAATCGATGCACACAAAGAAGAGCAGTCACACCAGTCGATACATACAAAGAAGAGCAGTCACACCAGTCGATGCACACAGAGAGGTGTTGCCAAAAAGCAGGCATGAAAAACGCTGTCATGAGCAATGCGCTCGCAAGGTCTTCGACCTTGCTTACAAGGTCACGCATACATACCTCATGAAAGACGCTGATAAAAGTAATGCACGCGCAAGGTCTTCGACCTTGCGTACAAGGTCACGCCTACAAATAACCCCAGGAACTTTCCTGAGCGCCAAAAAAAACTCCAGGTACCTTCCTGAGCGCCAAAAATAACCCCAGGTACCTTCCTGAGCGCTTACAATAGCCCCAGGTACCATTCTGAGCGCTTAAAATAACCCCAGGTACCTTCCTGGGTATATATCATTAGTTATATATATATATATATATTATATATTATATATATATATATATATATATATATATAATATAGTATAATATATAATATAATAATATAATAATATATATATATATATCGTAATATATACTATATATATTATATATATATATATATATATATATATATAATATATATATAATAATATTAATATATATAATATATATCTATATATATATATAATATATTAATATAGTATATATCTCTACCGCTATATATATATATACTAATATATATATATTATTATATATATATTATATATATATATATATATATTATATATATATATATATATATATATATATATATATATAATAGTATACAATATATAATATAATATCAGTATATATTATTATATATATATATTATATATATATTTATTATATAATATTATTTATATATATATTTATATATATTATATATATAGATATATATATATATATAATATATATATATATATAACTATACGTATATATATAGTCTATATATATATATATCATAGTATATATATATATATATATATATATTATATATATATATAGTAGATATATATAATAGACTATATATATTATATATAATATATATATTACGCAGAATCGCGTGGAAGTCATGTGTCGGTTCTCGTACTTATTACAGATTAGGGGGCTCGGCCGATGGGAACAGAGGGGGGACATCTTCACCCGGTTCGTCCCCTAGAGGCCGAGAGACCCCGGCAACTGATATCTATGCGGTCTACTCTTAGGGTGTTCGTTAGTTTTAAATTCATAAAACGACTTTACATATAGGTATATATATTAATATATTATATTATATATATATATATACTATATATATATATTATATTATATCTAATTTTTTTACATTTGTAAGAAGCTTTATACGCTGATTCAAATAGTGTAATTGGTTTTTCTGTAAGTGTCATACTTTCGAGATATAATTCTCCTGGCACTTTTCTGGATTTAATATATATATATATATATATATATATATATATATATATATATATAGTATATAATATATACTATATATATATTATATATATAAATATATATATATATATGATATATATATATATACTATTTGAGTCAGTGTACACGGGGGAAGGAAACCCACCACGGCTCACGAGAAAGCGGCCCATAACTGGGCTGAAAAAAATCAGCACCATGGGAGGACTGTCATATATATGCTTCAAGTGTCAAACGAAGATTTGGATGGGGAATTGAATATTCAGTCAGTCAAAAATAAATAAAAACTCAGAAAATTCACCTTTGAATTATACAAATAGTCCCTAAGATTACATAACATAATCAATTTTATAAAGAATATTCTTATTGAAGGATTACATAGAAAAATAGAGCTACTGCTTACAGTGGGCTTGGGAAGATTCGACAAGTATGGGATTCTTCAGAAAGTGTTAGGACCGTAAAGTAGGAAGATGACGACAGCGATAAGGGTCCAAATGGGAACAATCAATGAAGATATGGCGAACTGATTGAGGGGTGTGGCAACGGCAAAAAATTTGCAAATGGCGAGGAGGGTCCCGTGACATATAGTGACTGTTGGAGGTGATATTATGCGTGGCCAATAGGAGGCGTGCAGTATTCACCTCGTTAGCGTTTTCCTCTGTGGGAGGAAGAAACCACACACCAATTTTCGGCCTTATATTCTCGAGTTTCGCTGCCGCGAATCCTCGTCCAGCACTCTTGCCAACAAGACGAAGCCTTGTCGAGGCAGGATTAATAAGTCGGTTGATGAGGCAGCCCTTGTCGAATTTTTGGCACCCGGAGGTACCTGGAACAACTCCGAAAGGAGGAGGTGGCTATTTTGGCCTCTCTGTAAGCCGAGTTCATTGGCTGGTTAACCCTAAATGAGAGGGTCCAACATAAATAATTTGTTTTCTTACGGGAATGGAGCAGGCGAAGAAATTGTTGTACAGCGGATCATTGTGTTTTCTGAATAAGGGGTTTAAGCGCTTGTAGCGCGCTGACGAATCTGATAAATGACATAAGAGTTGATCTTTGGCTTAAGGATTAGAATTTCGAGAAGGCAATCATTCTGGCCATTATTCGCGTAAATGAAGCGTGAGGGGGGGGAGAGGGTTATGGGAGAGTTGCGTCAGGAAAGACAGCAGACGCACCCAATGTCCTGTTCTTAGAGCCGTCAGTAACACTGGAGTAAATTTATCGTGAACTGCGGAATGAGACGGAAAGATGCTTTTAACAAGGCAGCCAGATGGCTTAGATTTGAAAAGAGAGGTAAAAGCCAAGCAAATGGGTGGGAGCGGGGAATGAGCCAGGTGTGTACCCTTCGTCGTAAGAGACAAGGCAGCACCTTTGCCAAAAGGGATGTCTAAGGAAAATTTAGGATGTTAGTGACCAGTGTTTCAAATGGGCCGTAATTGGGATTCTGAGGTATCTCCTGCAGAATCGGTTGTCAGGGAGCAGACGGTATTGGTTTGAAAACGAAGATAACTTGTACACATAATGTATTCTCCTCGAAGAGAGAGTGGCATCACATTGGGCTTCAATTCAAGGCTCACCCAGGGGGACGATCGGAAAGCTCCAATGTGGGATTCGGATCGCCTCATTTTTGGATGGGTTATAGGTAGCCGTGTTTGTGGGGTCTGGCCGTAGATTGCACAGCCATAGTCCATTTTCGATCGTTAGGCGATGTAGAGGCGCAAAAGGGACTTGGGATCAGCACCCCAAGATTTTGAGGGGAAAAATGACGTAACAGGTCAAGGGCGCGATGACTGTCAAGTTGTTTTCAGGTGTTTAAGATGCGGTGCATATGTTAAGTGGTCATGCTCAGAATGAGTCCTAGAATTTGACTTGTGAAGTTACAGGAGATGGGCGCGCCGTATAGGGGTTAGATTTGCTGGAAGAAGGTGGCAAGTTCTACGATTTTTTTTCTTGAAAAGCACTGCTAAGGTTTTGGTGGGAGAAAATTGGAAGCCATGGGAAGTTACCCCACTGTGAAATATTCTCAATGGCTAGTTGAGAAGGCAGCCTGGCACCGGATATATATAGCGCAAGGTCATCGACATAGAAGAAAATTGACAGTCGCTGGATAGAAGTAACGATATCACCATTAAATCCGATAGCAAATAGTAGTATCACTTAGAACACTACGCCTGCATGAAGCCCTTCATGCCTGATTAAAGTGTGTGACAGAATAGAAGAGCAAGAACCTGGATAGATCTGTTTCACAGAAGGCCTTTAATTGAAAAGAGGGAGTTGTTCCCGGAAACCGAGCGAATGGAGTTAAAGGAGAATCAGTTCTCCACGTTGTCTCGTAAGCTTTTCAAGTCAAAGAAAAGGCACCAAGAACCAAATCCCCAGTTGAGAGGCTCCCGATTCATGATCTCAGTTTTTAACCAGGGGTCGCAGTCCCGAACGATTTTTTGCGGAAACCAACTGGAAGTTTGAGAAAGCTTGGCGGCTCTCCAGAGCAGGAGTAAGCGGCAAGAAACCATTTTCTCCATTAATTTACAGGAATTGTCGAGATCAGCGAAATTGGTCTTTGTTGTCCGCCAAATTCGGATCTTTTCCAGGTTTGGGGATTGGAATTACAAAAGCTGTATTCCAAA
This sequence comes from Trachelipus rathkii, assembly GCA_015478945.1. Lineage (NCBI taxonomy): Eukaryota > Metazoa > Arthropoda > Malacostraca > Isopoda > Trachelipodidae > Trachelipus > Trachelipus rathkii. The sequence goes on from JABUQX010064040.1 coordinate 7,431, forward strand.
TAGATGGAAAAGAGAAATGATTCGATCCAGATTCCTGTTATACTGATCCAGCAAAATGCTTGGATGCCGCGGGGTTGATATGAGGAAGCATGAATGTAGAAATCATCGTCCTGGACAAGAAAGCACAGATCTTTGCTATTCGCCAATGCAGTTTGATCTCTGCAAGTGTAAAGACGGTGTAGGTAGTGATCTTCCTCTCGCTGTTGAAAGTCTGCAGTGCCTGTCGAGTTCTCTGTTTATGAAAGGCTCGAAGTGGAGTGAAATGAACTCGAGTGGTTAGACTAAGGCTATACTAACGCATCCAGCTACAGCAGCAGGAGCGGAGATCGTGCCAGTTATATCAGGCCATTAACGGAGGACTGTGGGTTGAGGATTATGAGTGAGGCGAGATATTTCGTGTAATTTTCCACACTAAAGGGAAGGGATTGTGGAGTTACAGTCCGATATGTAAGTTCGAAAATATTGTTTAGGCGTTTGACGATTAATTCGCCGAGATCTGCTGCGGCTCGTTTAAAAATATAATCATGTTGGGGTGGTTACGGGTCCGCTTTTGTGTAATTGCCTGGTAGAGTTTCTTCTTCCCTGCGGTAGGCTTGTGCGCACCCTCTTGGACCCCAGGGGTTTGCGCGACCGGCTGCCTGAGGGAAGCATTTGCGGAATGCAAGATTCCGCTTGCGAGAATACGAATTTGCTGGAAGAAAGCGAAGGCATCATCACCAGTCGCAAATCGTTATTGAAGGGAGAAAGAGTGATAAGCTGTGGCCTGATAAAAGGAGCCACTCCGCTCGATCATAAAGCCACTGGAGTTAGGTTTTTGCATGGCGTTGGTACAAGCTTCATCTTAACAGCTTTTGGGTTAATGATCACGTGCGAATAAATATCAAAGCGGGACCAGTAAAGCGATCCATAAAGGCATGGAAGGCAAAAGGATCAATACAAGAGTGTGTGTATCTAAATCAGTTATATGTAGGGAGTCCTGTGTTACGGCATCCCAGGGAAAAGGGGGGAGATCTATTAGGATCTTGAACTTGGACGAAGTGACAGAGTCGCCTGTGCATAGGGTGCGAGTATGAAGTCTCTAGTATAAGACTGGAGTAGGGAAGCTGTTTTAAAAAAAATCAGCTCAGTCGAACTTTATGACAAGCTTTCAGTGGAGTAGATTGAAGCTAGATTAGTAAGGTCGGTGGACAAGCGAATTCGTGCTGCTATTGCATGAAGTTTAGTTTGGAGAGGGATGTGGGGAATAGGGACAGATTGTGAATAAGGTATTCCTGCCACCTCCCTATCATTGTCACTCTTTCTATAGAGTTAGCGGCGATTTACATTTGACGGTTGAAAGAAGTCGCGATGACATAGTCGAGTTCCTGTAACCTATGCAATTTGATGTACAGTATGTTATTGTTGAACAAGTTCTTCATAATTAGAGTAGTAGCCACGACATTCCAATTGATGGATAAAGTGCCATGCTATGTTGTTATAAATGTTATGAATCATGTCCTTTTTTGAGACAATTGTCTCCATGTGACTAGGGATACGTAATTGGAGATAGTGATTCAAATAAGGAGGTAAAGGTGAGACGTGGATCTAAAGATCGAGGAAGAGGTCTAACAAAAATCCTGGTGTACAAAGAATAGTCATCAACAACAGAGGATTTGGTTGTATGACTGCTTTTGGAGGAGTTTTCAGTAAGTATTTGGTGGGGTGGCTTCATCATAATAGCGGGATAGAGTTGCAGGTTCAACCGAATCCGTATTATTGTATGGGTTTGGTTGGTCGTTGGAAGAGCAACCGAACATGCTGATGTTATTTAATGGCGAGCAGTAATCAGTACCCCCCCCCCCTCTGCCAAACAAAGAGATTCAGAAATGTGTGCCGGACGATGAAAGTTGTCTCTAGTGGAATGGCGGAGGAAGGTGTCACGGAAGGGTGTCATCTTTATTGCACAAGTGTGTTGGGGTAACGAAAATGGGTTCCGAATAGTTAGGATTTGTTGGATGTGACAGAGTCCGATAATTTGAGATTTTTGCCAGCTAATTTCATTTGCGAGTGATTTTTGGAGATTGGACAGTTGGTAATTTAGCAAAATTTGGACCTTGGGTCCTCTTCATGTCCCCCCCTCCAACAGACTCCAGAAACGCTTAGAGCGTTTGCGACGTTTACGTTGGACAGTGTTCCATTACTTTTCTCTGAAGTGCAGGAAGCAGTTAGAAAGAGAATGGGTTCGATCACATCAAGCCTCCATTTGGGAGCTAATTTCAGTTCATCTCTAGTATAGAATCTCCCTTATGGCATGCTGATATAGGAAATCTTGGGAGAAGAGTGTTATAGGACAGCTTCAGAAGAGCTAGAAATGTATCTGCCAGACTATTAGAAGGTTGATTGGGGGTGTTCAACAGAAACTGTGATTGTTTGAGGTAACATCTGTTGAAGGCCATCTTGTTTTTGTCTCGTGGAGTAGATTATGGGCGAGTCTGTTGCTGATTTGTATTTTTTACGGTCTGAGGTTACTGGTGTTTTTTGTTTAAAATTCGGATGCTCATATCTTGAACGATATAACTCTTTAACTTAAACGACTACTTCTTTCCTGTGGTGCGTTAGAAACATCTTTTCCAGGGATTTGATAATGGGGGATGCGGATTAAAGGGACAAAGAAACGTCCTGTTGCAGTAATTTGGGTGAACTATTCTTGGTAAGGTTATAGGATCGTGTGTCTTGCAAGGAAAATGTTTTTCCAAATTTATGTACTGGATGAACCACGTTTGTAGTTTCATTGAGCCGATTTGTTGAGGGCCAGTTACTCGGATAGGGTTGTTGATGCTTTTTGGTGTGGGAGATTGATCACGGGCTGCTTTCGTACTAAACTTTGAGGATTGGCAGTCGTGGGCAATACAGCAGACAGGTATGCGGTAACTGCCTGAGTTTTCACTGAAACTTAGGAGAGGAGTTCTAGTAGGATGGGGTTGCGTTGGCGGTTTAACACGCTGAGGCGTGGCGGCAGCTGTTATTGAGGCGTCAACGAATTTGAATTTGATTTGGTCTAATATTTTTCCTTGAGCTGGCGTATAGCATCTTCCTGCTCCAATTTTGAATGGTACCAATAATTCCAAACCTCCTGTTTTCAAACAGGTAAAGAACGGCCATTTGAAGGAAGAACACTGTGGGGTCTCCACAGTTTCTACAGTTTTGGGGAATTTTTTCACAGGGAGTGTGAAATAATTCTCCGCAGATTGGCATATATCATCCGGTCGATCACTACAGTATTTTCGGGATGCCAAACGTGGCATTTGAAGCAAGTCGTGCGTAGAGGGATAAACGTGCGAAAACTACTGTGACTTGTGAAACCTATTTTCACCTTGTAGGTTGGAATGAGGTAGTTAAAGGTTAGCAGTAAACGAGAATTTGGTTTGTCAGGCGAGTCCCCACGAGGGGGAAATCTATAAATATTTGTAACGGAAAATCTTTTCTGTTGAAGATTTTCTATAATGACAGATAAATCTCGTCGTACATTTCTGTTCATGAACAAAAATAGTGCCTCTTAGATGTGTTTTCGTTATTTCATAGGAGTAGAAATAATAGGAAGTTTGGGAGAGACGCTAATGATGACAGCATGGAACTTTTGATATTCGGTAGCAGCTTGTACGAGAATGGATCCGTTTCTCATTAATGTGACTGAGGGTCTTCAACTCCTAAAATCTTCAAGTGCATCACTGATAAGAATGGTTATGTGCTCAGTAAGAGCCTTTGGGAGGTAGTGGCATCGGCGTATGTTGATTTATCCAGGAATGATGTTGTCTGCTGGCATTCTGAAAGGGATTGTACATCAGTGGAGTACACGATGAGAAAAAACAGATGTAAAAAAGACTATTGACGAGGGGCCCCTTTGTGCGAGATTGCCCGGCCGTTGGGACACCTGGGGTGTTTGGGGTTTGCTAGTCGGCGAATAACTGTAATGTTGCTAAAGGACCCCTCAGGTGTGGGAGATGAAAGTAATGGCATAGGTACCTGGTCTAGGTAAGTGGGACCATGGTAGGGATCAGGCTGGGAACCTGAAGATGTAAATTATTGTTGATGGAATTTCGGCTCACTCTTGGGCTTAAATACGTTTTTCAAAATTTTACAACTTTTTCCCATAAAAAATTATAAAACCACAAACTCGTCAAAACCATGAAATAAGCAATGTTCAACAATAAATCAAATCGAGACATGACGTAATAACAGGATGGGCCGGAAAGCGTATTAATTTCATAAGGAAGGTCATCTCTTCTCCCAAAACAGGTTGACACAGTCCAGAGACCCACCACCACCTGACCCTATCCCCTAGGGTAGCGCTGTGATGTGGCCTCGCAGATCGTCCCAGAACTCTAAACGCGGTTAACCCCCCGCGTACCACAAGGCACCTTATATCTTCACGTAAAGCCCGAGATTAAACACACAAAGTGCAGAACAGCCTCTTAGTGGTTAGCTAGGCTCAGGTCCCTACAATTGGCTGCCCAGTCAGAGGCGAACTAAAATGACCGGTTTTTTTAACTGTACCCTCAATACACGGGAGGAAGTGTGGGTGAACTGAAACCATGCGAAGAGGCACCGGAATAGCAAGGGTGTGATGGGAAAAAGGGGGGCACTTTGTACGGAATTCTAAGGGGGAATGGGTGGAATTCTGGGAACAAAAGTTAGAAACTATGAAAAGAAGATTGATTGAAATAGACGGTAAACTAATGAAAATGAGGAGCAACAGATGAAGGTTGAAAAGAACGAAGAAATGGATAAAGTAAGAAACGGACAAACATCTCATGAAGGAAGTAAGGAACGAAACCTAGCTTGATTATATAATTACCCATGCCATGATTCGATTGTAAACAAGTTCTTTCAAACTTGCCAAAACCACAATCAGAGCATAACACCTATATAAGAAGCATACCACTGCGGGGGATATATATTACTATACTATAAGTATATATATATATATATATATGATATATATATATAATATATATTATTATATATATTATATATATATAATTATATATATATAATAATTACCTACCTTAAAAGGACGTAAAGCATTAATAATATGAACTGTAAAGACCGTATCCTGCTATCACTAAGAAGTAGGGATAAGGGTAATTCTATCTGTAGTATGAACATTATGCGTATTAATATTTAGTTATTTAGCTACATGAGCTTTAAAAGAGGAATAAACTAGTAATTTAACAATACAATGATGTTCCTATCAGAATTTAATCTAAATAACACTGGGGAATATACGAAAATTATTGTAAGTTCTCAAAACATATCTACTTCTACCCAGCATTTTATGTAGCAAACACACGCTCAGTAAAAGACAAACCTGCCATATAAATCTAAATAACCTTAAACAGCCTTAACAGCAAAGAAATAATTAACAATTTTTTGAATTCCCGCGAGCGAATATTATTATCATTGCATGAAAGCCGTCTATGAAAAGAATACATCGTTTTTTATTCTCTACTAGACAGTCCCGGTAAATATTTCAGTCAGTCCAGATGGGCTGGAGCACGCGCGGAGTCCTTCGCCTGGGTTATAGGGCCTTCGTTATACGAGAGCCAAGACTGGCAGGACCAGTCTGGCAGCAAGTTGCAAATATAAACATGTTTTTTGTAACACTTCTCATGCCCGCTAGACGAAGAAATGGTGGTTGTCAATGGTTTTTTCTAAGTTTTTCTTTAGAAGGGGGGTTTCGGAACGCCTGGCGAGGAGGAGTGGCGAGTACGAAAGACGGTGCAGGAAACCCAGGCTCACGCGTAACATTCGTTATATGATGTGGTTTATCTCCTAAGCTTGGGGGTTATCCCACCTTTGTAAGAGTTATTAAAGAAAAAAAGAATATCGCTCTTATCTATAGGCAACTTCGGCTATCACCGTTGTCGTAATCTCGAAAATAATTAATGATAGATAGGTTCTATTGTGGCACAACATGTCTTATATAGAATTCTATAAATTTATTGCAATAGAATTTATATCACTTTTTCTCTAAATAGATATTCTCATTAAATAAAAAGTGTCTCCTTGCATTACTAAATGTTATTTTGAATTAGTTACGCATGTACCGTGGTTCTCTACTTGTTTTTTTACGATTATCAGCGCCGCATGTCTGGGCTTGTTCGAGGAGGCTGCCCACCCGGTCATCATGTAATCTTAGCTGTAGCGAGATGCTCGGATAATGCAAATTCCCTGCATTGCACCAGGAGGGTGTATAGATTGTAAGATGCGGAGTGCACATACATTACTTATATATAGTACGTATAGTCGATAGTAGTATATATATTAGAGAGTATATAGTAGGGTATATAGTAAGTATATACTATATATATATTGAATATATATGTATATACGCTATGGGGGTGGGGGTAAGTAGGTTATATTAGGGATTATCAGACTACTTATATTATCACCTCTAAAGAACGTAAGTCTCAGTACTCACATAAACTACATTCAGCTACCAGGGGAATAGGGAGATATCACTTGGGGCTGGTGGATGGTTGGGGTCTAACTACTCTACGACTGTATCTATCTGTAAAGTGTGTAATTAGCTAAAGAAGAAGAAAAGAGAGGAGATAGAAAAAAAGAATACTCATGCGATAACACTAGCAATAACGTAACAAGAGAAAAGGAAAGGGAGAAGATGTAGGGGACAACACTGTGGAGAGAGAGAGGAGCCCTGTGGAAAGTTAGGTAGGACAGACTAGAAAAAAAAAAGATAAAGATAATTGTTAATAATTATTAGGTGTAATGATGATTAGAAAGTCTAGTTTCAGATTAGATTTATTATTGAGTACTCAGTGGTAGAAAATAAAAGACGTGTAAGCGTATGGAGAGTATAGCTATATATGTGTGTAGTGTAGACGCTAAAGAAGTCGGACACCAAGGAAATCATTGTCACCTCGCACAGAGTGGATGAGCAGGAGTCGAGGAGTCCTATCATTCGAGGCCTTCGGGGAACTCACAGGGCGATTAGAACTAATATTCCCACCGCACGGGGTAAGGTGTGCTGGAGAGTGGATACCACAATCGTACCGCTTCTTTGGCTATTTGTGTGGCTCGGGCTGAGGTCTCTACTCCGCCCGCTCGCACGCGGGTATATTACTCAGGCCAACGTCGCCCGCCTTGTTGTTCCCGAGGCTCGCAGCCACCTACACCTAGGCACGTAGTAATACTCTTGTATATCATAAAGTAATAATAACTCCATATGAGACGTCTATCTCACCAGGAATAGTAGGTAGCTCTGGAATAAGCCTATACCATCATATAAGTAATACAAGACGCTGAGCAATAAATATATAAGTATATATAATGTAATAATAACTATATACATAATAATTAATAATAATATATGAATAATAATATATAATATTTATATATATACTATGTCCAAGTTCCCCCCCCACAAAAAATAGCCCAATTTTTTATGTTTATTTTCCGATCTAAAATTTTTTACAAGGATTCCAAAAAATGTATTTCTTTTCTCTGTAGCTATTGTAGTTTTCGGATGATTTTTTTTTATTATTTTTTTTTTTTTTTTACAGTTTCCTCG